>OV121096.1:32254125-32259125 GCA_921293015.1 Phorcus lineatus
TTTGAATGCTCTACTAGGTGCATAGCAGGACTGTTGTTATAAAGAAAAAAGAAGGATTATTTCTTGAAATGAGAAATATTAGCCACGTCAGAAATGGCTTTATATATCCAAGCTAGTTCAGCAGTCAGATAAGTTTCTCCACATTCCAATGAAGCTGAAACTCTCAGCATTGTTTTGCCAACACAAGCTGTCAATCATTCTTGGACATTCTATTAGGCCTACATGAACACAAGCAATTATCAAACATTGGCATTTCATTGAATTGTCATTCTGTTTATGAGACTTTAATGCTGTGCCTCCCGCATGGCTGGCTCGTTGGTCTAGGGGTATGATTCTCGCTTAGGAGGGCGCCACCTGGTGTTTTGAGGAGTGAAGACGTGTTTGTTTGAGCTCTCTCAGCGTTTTGTGATTTTCCATTCCCTACTTGGATTTATGAACGGATTTTCATCTTTAGGATGTGATCCCTACCGTCGGAAGGATATACTGTACTGCATAACACTGCAGACATTGTGAGAGAATTTTCTTGACTGTGAGTTTGTGTGATTCGATAACCAAGATGGCGACTAGGCGGGAATACAAGAAAGAGTGCACGGTAGAGGTGAATGTGGAGGACAGGAAACTTGTTACAGGTACATTACTGATTAACGCGTTGCTTCGTGTTGTGTCGGATGTTTTTGCAGTGGTTCCAAAAGGATCTGATTCTTATGATGTTACTGTCCCGAGTGTGGAAGAGGCGAGAGTGCTAGTCGAGACTAATGACATTGTAATTGAGAAGCAGAAAGTCAGGGCACGTTTGCTCGTATCTGACACTGTGGTGGTATCATTCATGCACTTACCTCCTTACATTCAAGACTCGGAGATACAGGATTATCTAACGTCCAAGGGGATAAAACTGGAGAGCGAGATAAAACACAAAATGATTAAAGGGACAGATGTATCAGACGGCACTAGGTATGTCAGGGTCACATTCCCTGAAAATATTTCATCTCTACCATACACAGTTGGATTTCATACCTGTGATGGTTTTAAGTACTTTCGAGTGATACACAACAATCAGGTCAAAGTGTGTTTCAAATGCAACGGAACAGATCACGAGGTAAAGAACTGCCCCCAAACGAAATGTTACAAGTGTAAAGGCTATGGCCATATGGCTAAGGATTGTGAAAACCTTCTTTGTGGCGATTGTGGTATGTTTGAGGGGAATTGTGACTGTGATATTGTGGAGTCAAGGGAGGAGGATTATCAAAAGGCGTGGTCGGAATTCGAAAAGGACTTTCCTTCGTTAAAGTCGACTAGAGACAGACAAGTCACATGTGAGGATGCTATCGCACAGAGTGCTAACACAAGTGAACCTGATGAAAACGAGAAAGAGATGAAAGATTTTGAGGAAAGTGTGAAAGACTGTGAGGACACTGAGGTGAGCGAACTCATACAGCCCGAGCTACAGGAGGACTCAGTGATGTCGGAACAACAGTCACCACCTGTCCACGGGTGGAGCGTGGCCAAAAGAAAGTGGGCCAAGAGGAAACAGCCAAAAGTAACAGAATCCGTGTTGAAGGAGAACCTACTAAAGAACAAGCTAAGAGAAAGTCGGAAAAACCAAATAAAGAAGAAAAAGGAGGAAAAGGTGAATGTGAAAAGAGACATCAATGAAAACTAACATAATGTGTAAAGTCATATCTTTTTATATCTTCATATACATGTATTTCTTTTCATGGAATGTGAACGGTTTGAGAGACATCAACAAACTAGACAGTGTTTTTCAAAAGGCAAAGGATTCATACGCGCAAATTGTCTTTCTTCAAGAAACATTTTGGGATGATAAATTTATTGAAAACTTCAGACATAAATGGCCGGGTAAGATATTTTACAATAATTGTTCTTACGAAAATAGAAAGGGTGTAGCAATATTATTTTCTCCAAATTTTCAATATGAACCTAAATTCGAAATGTGTGATGATAATGGCAGATTACTTAAAGTAACTTTCAATGTTGAAGATGAAATATATTCATGTATTAATGTATATGCGCCTAATGTTGTTTCAGAAAGAATTGATTTTTATGATGAGTTTTTATCATACCTATCAGGAGATCGCATCATTGCGCCAGGAGATTATAATGAAATGTTAGATGTATTTCTCGATAAAAATGTTAATGTTAAAACTTTCAATTCAAAGAGCAGTAATAAGTTATCTAAAATAATCAATGATTACAATCTATGTGATATTTGGAGGTACAGAAATCCTGACAGAAAGGAATTTACTCGAAAACAAATGGTAGAAGGAGTGTGTAAACAAAGTCGAATTGACTTCACTCTTATTTCAAAATCTCTAATTCCGTTTGCTACGCATGCTTATATTCAATATTCATCACTAAGTGACCACTCCATTAATTTTGTGAAATTTGATTTTTCGAAAGTAGAACGAGGACCTGGCATGTGGGTCATTAATAATCAAATTCTGTCAGATTCTGTATATTCAAATATCATCATTGATTTGGTCAATGAAAATTTATTATGTCCAATGTATGCATCAGAGCCATTGTTATGGTGGGATAATTTAAAATATAAAATTAAAAAGTGTAGTATTTATTTTTCTTGTAAAAAGAGAAAACGAGAAAAATCAAAACATTTCGATTTACAACGCAGTTTAAGGTTGGAGTATGATAAGCTTTCTAAAAATCCGTCACGTGATATTTCTCTTATTCAAAATTTAGAAAAAGAATTGGAAACTTTTGAAAAAACAAAATGTGATGGGGCAGTTTTAAGATCTAAAGCACAATGGGCTCTAGAATCAGATAGAAATACTTCATTCTTTTTAAATTTGGAAAAGGCTAAGCAGGAATCTAACTGCATAAAAGAATTTATTACTGATAAAGGGGTTACTAAAAAAACTGAAGAAATTTTAGATCATGCTTATAAATTTTATTCAAAATTGTATCAGGCAGAAGATTTAGATTTAGCAAAACAAGATAAACTTATTGATTTATTAAAAGATATCCTCTCAGAGGATGATAAGGCTGTACTGGATAATAACATCACTGACGACGAGCTTACATCAGCTCTAAACGCAATGAAGCGTCATAAAAGTCCAGGTATTGATGGGCTTACAGTTGAATTTTATATACAGTTTTGGGATGTTTTTAAACCAATTTTTCTTCATATTGTTAATCATGTTTTTAATGAACAGCAATTATCACGTTCCATGAAAAAAGGTGTAATTAGTTTATTTTATAAGAAACGGGGAGACAAAAGAGACATTAAAAACTTTAGACCTATTTCGCTGTTAAATGTTGATTGTAAATTAATTTCAAAAGTACTTGCTTCACGTTTGAAGCATGTTTTGGACACTATCATCTCCCCTGAGCAAACATGTGGCATACCGGGGCGTGATATTGCTGATAATATTCATTGTTTGAGAGATGTTATTGATTTGTCAGAAAATATGGAAGAAAGTTATATAATTTCACTGGATCAAGAAAAAGCTTTTGATCGTGTTTCACAGCCCTTTATCATAAAGGTGCTTGAAAAAATGAATTTTGGTGAATATTTTATTTCATGGATTAAAATACTTTATTCTGGCTTACAAAGCAGTGTTAAAATAAATGGTCATTTAACACCATATTTTCCTGTAACGCGGTCAGTCCGACAGGGTGACCCACTTAGTAGCTTACTTTTTGTTATTGTTAGCCAATCACTTAATCAGCTTATAAAAAACAACCCTTACATCAATCCAATTGTATTTGATAAAAATCACAAATCATTGTTATATCAACATGCAGATGATGCAACTGTAACAGTGTGTAACAAGCAATCTGTAATTGAAACATTTAAATCATTAGATTACTATTGCTCTGCTACAGGAGCAAAAGTTAATCTTACAAAATCTGAAGTGTTAGCATTGGGGAGATTTAATCAAAACTCTGTTTCTAATTTCGACCTTCCTATAACAGTCAAATCTGACTGTCTGAAAATTTTGGGAATATATTTGGGACCAGATAAAACAGCTTGTGAAAATAAAAATTGGAAGTGTAAATTAAATAAAGTAAAATCTTTGCTTGGCCTGTGGTCACAAAGACAACTAACACTTCAGGGCAAATCAATAGTTATAAATACTTTTATGCTTTCAAAATTATGGTATAGCGTGTATGTCTTACCTGTTCCACAATGGTTTATAAATGAGCTTGATTCTTGTATATCTAAGTTTGTTTGGTCAGGTAAAGCAACACTGATTAAACGCACAACAACAATTGGACACTTCATGGAAGGTGGTTTATCTCTTACCAGTTTGAAATTCAAAATTCACTCCTTTCGTTTAAAATTAGTAAATAAATTATTTGATTCTAATTGCATGGCATTATGGAAACATTCTGCTATGTTATTTTTCCAAAAATATCTTAATATGGGTCTCAGGGAAAATATTTTTGCTATTGTTTATAATGAGGGTGCTCTTAAACAGATGAATCCCTTCTATGCAGAAGTCTTACGTGCGTGGGATGAAATCACGTGCGCTCAACGAGATCTCGTGACAAATCCCGAGCTCATCATGCATCAACCTTTGTATCACAATCCCCACGTGCGTTTCGAGGATAAAATGTTGTACTTCAAATTTTTCATTGAGAGTGGTATTTGTACACTCTCTGATATATGTTATGAAACTATCCCGGGTTTTTTAAAGGTGTCAGCCATTATAGAAATGGTCCATAATTGTAATGATAGTATATCTGTTTCACAAATTAAATGTGCATATTTCATCATTGTTAAATCATTGCCAAGAGAATGGTTTCAGCAAATATGTTCATATCCCACAACCAGTAAAGCTGTAAATGATGTTTGTATTGTGTCTGATAACGGAAATATTCTTTCTCACCAGCTCAAGGTTAAATTTTGTTATTCATATTTTGTGGATAAAACTTTTGTAACAGCAACCTCGGTTACATTTTGGGGACAATACTTTTTAGATATTAATTGGTCTAAAGTTTGGAAATCGGTTTTTAATAAT
>OV121096.1:32276625-32279125 GCA_921293015.1 Phorcus lineatus
AGGAGGAAAAGGTGAATGTGAAAAGAGACATCAATGAAAACTAACATAATGTGTAAAGTCATATCTTTTTATATCTTCATATACATGTATTTCTTTTCATGGAATGTGAACGGTTTGAGAGACATCAACAAACTAGACAGTGTTTTTCAAAAGGCAAAGGATTCATACGCGCAAATTGTCTTTCTTCAAGAAACATTTTGGGATGATAAATTTATTGAAAACTTCAGACATAAATGGCCGGGTAAGATATTTTACAATAATTGTTCTTACGAAAATAGAAAGGGTGTAGCAATATTATTTTCTCCAAATTTTCAATATGAACCTAAATTCGAAATGTGTGATGATAATGGCAGATTACTTAAAGTAACTTTCAATGTTGAAGATGAAATATATTCATGTATTAATGTATATGCGCCTAATGTTGTTTCAGAAAGAATTGATTTTTATGATGAGTTTTTATCATACCTATCAGGAGATCGCATCATTGCGCCAGGAGATTATAATGAAATGTTAGATGTATTTCTCGATAAAAATGTTAATGTTAAAACTTTCAATTCAAAGAGCAGTAATAAGTTATCTAAAATAATCAATGATTACAATCTATGTGATATTTGGAGGTACAGAAATCCTGACAGAAAGGAATTTACTCGAAAACAAATGGTAGAAGGAGTGTGTAAACAAAGTCGAATTGACTTCACTCTTATTTCAAAATCTCTAATTCCGTTTGCTACGCATGCTTATATTCAATATTCATCACTAAGTGACCACTCCATTAATTTTGTGAAATTTGATTTTTCGAAAGTAGAACGAGGACCTGGCATGTGGGTCATTAATAATCAAATTCTGTCAGATTCTGTATATTCAAATATCATCATTGATTTGGTCAATGAAAATTTATTATGTCCAATGTATGCATCAGAGCCATTGTTATGGTGGGATAATTTAAAATATAAAATTAAAAAGTGTAGTATTTATTTTTCTTGTAAAAAGAGAAAACGAGAAAAATCAAAACATTTCGATTTACAACGCAGTTTAAGGTTGGAGTATGATAAGCTTTCTAAAAATCCGTCACGTGATATTTCTCTTATTCAAAATTTAGAAAAAGAATTGGAAACTTTTGAAAAAACAAAATGTGATGGGGCAGTTTTAAGATCTAAAGCACAATGGGCTCTAGAATCAGATAGAAATACTTCATTCTTTTTAAATTTGGAAAAGGCTAAGCAGGAATCTAACTGCATAAAAGAATTTATTACTGATAAAGGGGTTACTAAAAAAACTGAAGAAATTTTAGATCATGCTTATAAATTTTATTCAAAATTGTATCAGGCAGAAGATTTAGATTTAGCAAAACAAGATAAACTTATTGATTTATTAAAAGATATCCTCTCAGAGGATGATAAGGCTGTACTGGATAATAACATCACTGACGACGAGCTTACATCAGCTCTAAACGCAATGAAGCGTCATAAAAGTCCAGGTATTGATGGGCTTACAGTTGAATTTTATATACAGTTTTGGGATGTTTTTAAACCAATTTTTCTTCATATTGTTAATCATGTTTTTAATGAACAGCAATTATCACGTTCCATGAAAAAAGGTGTAATTAGTTTATTTTATAAGAAACGGGGAGACAAAAGAGACATTAAAAACTTTAGACCTATTTCGCTGTTAAATGTTGATTGTAAATTAATTTCAAAAGTACTTGCTTCACGTTTGAAGCATGTTTTGGACACTATCATCTCCCCTGAGCAAACATGTGGCATACCGGGGCGTGATATTGCTGATAATATTCATTGTTTGAGAGATGTTATTGATTTGTCAGAAAATATGGAAGAAAGTTATATAATTTCACTGGATCAAGAAAAAGCTTTTGATCGTGTTTCACAGCCCTTTATCATAAAGGTGCTTGAAAAAATGAATTTTGGTGAATATTTTATTTCATGGATTAAAATACTTTATTCTGGCTTACAAAGCAGTGTTAAAATAAATGGTCATTTAACACCATATTTTCCTGTAACGCGGTCAGTCCGACAGGGTGACCCACTTAGTAGCTTACTTTTTGTTATTGTTAGCCAATCACTTAATCAGCTTATAAAAAACAACCCTTACATCAATCCAATTGTATTTGATAAAAATCACAAATCATTGTTATATCAACATGCAGATGATGCAACTGTAACAGTGTGTAACAAGCAATCTGTAATTGAAACATTTAAATCATTAGATTACTATTGCTCTGCTACAGGAGCAAAAGTTAATCTTACAAAATCTGAAGTGTTAGCATTGGGGAGATTTAATCAAAACTCTGTTTCTAATTTCGACCTTCCTATAACAGTCAAATCTGACTGTCTGAAAATTTTGGGAATATATTTGGGACCAGATAAAACAGCTTGTGAAAATAAAAATTGGAAGTGTAAATTAAATAAAGTAAAATCTTTGCTTGGCCTGTGGTCACAAAGACAACTAACACTTCAGGGCAAATCAATAGTTATAAATACTT
>OV121096.1:32294125-32299125 GCA_921293015.1 Phorcus lineatus
TTTATATATCCAAGCTAGTTCAGCAGTCAGATAAGTTTCTCCACATTCCAATGAAGCTGAAACTCTCAGCATTGTTTTGCCAACACAAGCTGTCAATCATTCTTGGACATTCTATTACATGAACACAAGCAATTATCAAACATTGGCATTTCATCGAATTGTCATTCTGTTTATGAGACTTTAATGCTGTGCCTCCCGCATGGCTGGCTCGTTGGTCTAGGGGTATGATTCTCGCTTAGGGGGAGCGCCACCTGGTGTTTTGAGGAGTGAAGACGTGTTTGTTTGAGCTCTCTCAGCGTTTTGTGATTTCTCATTCCCTACTTGGATTTATGAACGGATATTCATCTCTAGGATGTGATCCCTACCGTCGGAAGGATATACTTTACTGCATGACACTGCTGACATTGTGAGAGTATTTTCTTGTGTGTGAATTTTGTGTGATTTGATAACCAAGATGGCGACAAGGCGGGAATACAAGAAAGAGCGCACGGTGGAGGTGAATGTGGAGGACAGGAAAATTGTTATAGGTACATTACTGATTAACGCGTTGCTTCGTGTTGTGTCGGATGTTTTTGCTGTGGTACCAAAAGGATCTGATTCCTATGATGTTACTGTCCCGAGTGTGGAAGAGGCGAGAATGCTAGTTGAGACTAATGACATTGTAATTGAGAAGCAGAAAGTTAAGGCTCGTTTGCTCGTATCTGACACTGTAGTGGTATCATTCATGCACTTACCTCCTTACATTCAAGACTCGGAGATACAGGATTATCTGACGTCCAAGGGTATAAAACTGGAGAGCGAAATAAAACACAAAATGATTAAAGGGACAGATGTATCGGACGGTACTAGGTATGTCAGGGTCACATTCCCTGAAAATATTTCTTCTCTACCATACACAGTTGGATTTCATACCTGTGATGGTTTTAAGTACTTTCGAGTGATACACAACAATCAGGTCAAAGTGTGTTTCAAATGCAACGGAACAGATCACGAGGTAAAGAACTGCCCCCAAACGAAATGCTACAAATGTAAAGGCTATGGCCATATGGCTAAGGATTGTGAAAACCTTCTGTGTGGCGATTGTGGTATGTTTGAGGGGAATTGTGACTGTGATATTGTGGAGTCAAGGGAGGAGGATTATCAAAAGGCGTGGTCGGAATTCGAAAAGGACTTTCCTTCGTTAAAGTCGACTAGAGACAGACAAGTCACATGTGAGGATACCATCGAACAGAGTGCTGACACAAGTAAACCTGAGGAAAACGCGAAAGAGGTGAAAGATATTGAGGAAAGTGTGAAAGACTGTGAGGAAACTGAGGTGAGCGAGCTCATGCAGCCCGAGCTACAGGAGGACTCAGTGATGTCGGAACAACAGTCACCATCTGTTCATGGGTGGAGCGTGGCTAAAAGAAAGTGGGCCAAGAGGAAACAGCCGAAAGTAACCGAATCCGTGTTAAAGGAGAACCTACTAAAGAACAAGCTAAGAGAAAGTCGGAAGAACCAAATAAAGAAGAAAAAGGAGGAGAAGGTGAATGTGAAAAGAGACATCAATGAAAACTAACATAATGTGTAAAGTCACATCTTTCTATATCTTCATTTATATGTTTTTCTTGTCATGGAATGTGAACGGTTTGAGAGACGTCAACAAACTAGACAGTGTTTTTCAAAAGGCAAAGGATTCACATGCACAAATTGTCTTTCTTCAGGAAACATTTTGGGATGATAAATTTATTGAAAACTTCAGACATAAATGGCCTGGTAAGATATTTTACAATAATTGTTCTTACACAAATAGAAAGGGTGTTGCAATATTATTTTCTCCAAATTTTCAATATGAACCTAAATTCGAAATGTGTGATGATAATGGCAGATTACTTAAAGTAACTTTCAATGTTGAAGATGAAATATATTCATGTATTAATGTATATGCGCCTAATGTTGTTTCAGAAAGAATTGATTTTTATGATGAGTTTTTATCATACCTATCAGGAGATCGCATCATTGCGCCAGGAGATTATAATGAATTGTTAGATGTATTTCTCGATAAAAATGTTAATGTTAAAACGTTCAATTCAAAGAGCAGTAATAAGTTATCTAAAATAATCAATGATTACAATCTATGTGATATCTGGAGGTACAGAAATCCTGACAGAAAGGAATTTACTCGAAAACAAATGGTAGAAGGAGTGTGTAAACAAAGTCGAATTGACTTCACTCTTATTTCAAAATCTCTAATTCCGTTTGCTACACATGCTTATATTCAATATTCATCACTAAGTGACCACTCCATTAATTTTGTGAAATTTGATTTTTCTAAAGTAGAACGTGGACCTGGCATGTGGGTCATAAACAATCAAATCCTGTCGGATCCTGTATATTCAAATATCATCAAAGATTTAATCAATGACAGTATATCATGCCCATTGTATTTATCTGAACCACTGTTGTGGTGGGATAACTTAAAATATAAACTAAACAAAAATATAGTATTTATTTCTCGTGCAAAAAGAGAAAAGCAGAAAAAGCACAGCACTTTGATTTACAGCGTAGGTTAAGATTAGAATATGATAAACTTTCCAAAAATCCATCACGAGATATATCCCTCATTAAAAATTTGGAAGCTGAATTAGAAATTTTTGAAAAAAGCAGATGTGATGGTGCAATCTTAAGATCTAAAGCTCAATGGGCTCTAGAATCAGATAAGCATACTTCCTTCTTTTTGAATTTAGAAAAGGCGAAACAAGAATCAAATTGTATTAAAGAACTTATCACAGATAAAGGAATTACAAATAAAACTGAAGATATTTTAGATCACGCCTTCAAATTTTATTCCGATTTATATAAAGCAGAAGATTTAGATATCAATAAGCAAAATGAATCATTACTTTTATTACAAGATGTCCTCTCAGAGGAAGATAAGACAGTGCTAGATAATAACATCAGTGAAGACGAGCTTACAACAGCTCTGCACGCAATGAAGCGTCGTAAAAGTCCAGGTAATGACGGACTCACTGTCGAATTTTATGTACATTTTTGGGACATTTTAAAACCTATTTTTATTCATATTATTGATAATGTTTTTGTTGAGCAGCAATTATCACGTTCAATGAAAAAGGGAGTAATCAGCTTATTTTATAAAAAGAGAGGAGACAGAAAGGACATAAAAAACTTTAGACCTATTTCCCTTTTAAATGTTGACTGCAAATTAATTTCAAAAGTCCTCGCTTCACGTTTGAAGCATGTTATGGAAACAATCATCTCCTCTGATCAAACTTGTGGCATTCCTGGACGTGATATTGCTGACAATATTCATTCTTTAAGAGATGTCATTGAATTGTCTGATGATTTGGATGAAGCTTATATAATATCCATTGATCAAGAAAAGGCCTTTGATCGAGTTTCTCAACCCTTTATTATAAAAGTCCTTGAGAAATTGAATTTTGGTGATTATTTTATCTCATGGATTAAAATATTATATTCAGGTCTACTTAGCAGTGTTAAAATTAATGGACATCTCACGCCGTATTTCCCTGTAACTAGGTCAGTCCGTCAAGGCGACCCACTCAGCAGCCTACTTTTTGTTATTGTAAGCCAATCACTTAATCAGCTTATCAAAGCTAACCCAGCCATTACTCCAATCACCATTGATGTTAATCACAAATCATTATTATATCAACATGCTGATGATGCCACGGTGACTGTCAGCAATAAACAATCAGTTACTGCCACCTTTGATTCATTAGATTATTATTGCTCAGCCACCGGAGCTAAAGTTAACTTAACAAAGTCTGAAGTGTTGGTCTTGGGAAGATCTAATCAAAACTCTGTTTCTAATTTTGACTTTCCGATAGCAATCAAACATGATTGTTTAAAAATTCTTGGGATTTATCTGGGTCCTGATAAAGTTGCTTGTGAAAGCAAAAATTGGAAATGTAAATTAAGTAAAATTAAATCTTTGCTTGGTTTATGGTCGCAAAGACAACTGACACTTCAAGGCAAATCAATTGTTGTAAATACTTTCATGTTATCAAAATTGTGGTATAGTGTATATGTTTTACCTGTTCCAGAATGGTTTATAAAGGATTTAGAGGCATGTATTTCCAATTTTATCTGGTCAGGTAAAACAGTACTTATAAAACGCACAACAACAATAGGACACTTCCTAGAAGGCGGTTTATCTCTTCCTAGTTTTAAATTCAAAATACATTCTTTTCGCTTAAAAGTTGTAAATAAACTGTTTGATTCTAATTATGCAGCATTATGGAAACATTCTGCGGTGTTATTTTTCCAAAAATATCTAAATATGGGACTCAGAGAGAATATTTTCTCCATTGTTTATAATGAGGTCAACCTCAAAGAGATAAACCCTTTCTATGCAGAAGTTCTACGTGCATGGGAGGAAATCACGTGCTCTCAGCGCGAACTCGTGACGAATCCCGAGCTCATCATGCATCAACCTTTGTTCCATAATCCACACGTGCAGTATCAAGGGAAGTTGCTTTATTTCAAATTTTTCATTGATAGTGGTATCAACACATTGTCTGATATTTGTTATGAAGTTGTACCCGGATTTTTAAAGGCTTCTGCCATTACAGAAATTATTTACATGCATGAATTTGATGTTTCTCCTTCCTACATTATGAGCGCATATTTCATTATTTTAAAATCGCTCCCATGCGACTGGTTTCAATATATTTGCTCACATTCAATAATTACTAAAGCTTTAAAAGAAGTTTCCTTCAGCATAAATAATGATATTATACCTTCCCATAAATTTAATGTACAATTCTGCTATTCAATTTTCGTCTCCAAAAACTTTATTCAACCAACTGCAACTGCTTTTTGGGATAATTATGCTCTAGACATTATTTGGTCTAAAGTTTGGAAATCTGTTTTCCTTAATGACAAATCAGCTGAACAGAGAAATCTTGATTTTAGAATTTGCCATAACATTGTTTATACCAATCAGAAAATGTACAAATATGGTAAATCTGACACTGATT
>OV121096.1:32304125-32309125 GCA_921293015.1 Phorcus lineatus
CTATGGCCATATGGCTTAGGATTGTGAAAACCTTCTGTGTGGCGATTGTGGTATGTTTGAGGGGAATTGTGACTGTGATATTGTGGAGTCAAGGGAGGAGGATTATCAAAAGGCGTGGTCGGAATTCGAAAAGGACTTTCCTTCGCTCCAGTCGACTAGAGACAGACAAGTCACATGTGAGGATACCATCGAACAGAGTGCTGACACAAGTAAACCTGAGGAAAACGCGAAAGAGGTGAAAGATATTGAGGAAAGTGTGAAAGACTGTGAGGAAACTGAGGTGAGCGAGCTCATGCAGCCCGAGCTACAGGAGGACTCAGTGATGTCGGAACAACAGTCACCATCTGTTCATGGGTGGAGCGTGGCTAAAAGAAAGTGGGCCAAGAGGAAACAGCCGAAAGTAACCGAATCCGTGTTAAAGGAGAACCTACTAAAGAACAAGCTAAGAGAAAGTCGGAAGAACCAAATAAAGAAGAAAAAGGAGGAGAAGGTGAATGTGAAAAGAGACATCAATGAAAACTAACATAATGTGTAAAGTCACATCTTTCTATATCTTCATTTATATGTTTTTCTTGTCATGGAATGTGAACGGTTTGAGAGACGTCAACAAACTAGACAGTGTTTTTCAAAAGGCAAAGGATTCACATGCACAAATTGTCTTTCTTCAGGAAACATTTTGGGATGATAAATTTATTGAAAACTTCAGACATAAATGGCCTGGTAAGATATTTTACAATAATTGTTCTTACACAAATAGAAAGGGTGTTGCAATATTATTTTCTCCAAATTTTCAATATGAACCTAAATTCGAAATGTGTGATGATAATGGCAGATTACTTAAAGTAACTTTCAATGTTGAAGATGAAATATATTCATGTATTAATGTATATGCGCCTAATGTTGTTTCAGAAAGAATTGATTTTTATGATGAGTTTTTATCATACCTATCAGGAGATCGCATCATTGCGCCAGGAGATTATAATGAATTGTTAGATGTATTTCTCGATAAAAATGTTAATGTTAAAACGTTCAATTCAAAGAGCAGTAATAAGTTATCTAAAATAATCAATGATTACAATCTATGTGATATCTGGAGGTACAGAAATCCTGACAGAAAGGAATTTACTCGAAAACAAATGGTAGAAGGAGTGTGTAAACAAAGTCGAATTGACTTCACTCTTATTTCAAAATCTCTAATTCCGTTTGCTACACATGCTTATATTCAATATTCATCACTAAGTGACCACTCCATTAATTTTGTGAAATTTGATTTTTCTAAAGTAGAACGTGGACCTGGCATGTGGGTCATAAACAATCAAATCCTGTCGGATCCTGTATATTCAAATATCATCAAAGATTTAATCAATGACAGTATATCATGCCCATTGTATTTATCTGAACCACTGTTGTGGTGGGATAACTTAAAATATAAACTAAACAAAAATATAGTATTTATTTCTCGTGCAAAAAGAGAAAAGCAGAAAAAGCACAGCACTTTGATTTACAGCGTAGGTTAAGATTAGAATATGATAAACTTTCCAAAAATCCATCACGAGATATATCCCTCATTAAAAATTTGGAAGCTGAATTAGAAATTTTTGAAAAAAGCAGATGTGATGGTGCAATCTTAAGATCTAAAGCTCAATGGGCTCTAGAATCAGATAAGCATACTTCCTTCTTTTTGAATTTAGAAAAGGCGAAACAAGAATCAAATTGTATTAAAGAACTTATCACAGATAAAGGAATTACAAATAAAACTGAAGATATTTTAGATCACGCCTTCAAATTTTATTCCGATTTATATAAAGCAGAAGATTTAGATATCAATAAGCAAAATGAATTATTACTTTTATTACAAGATGTCCTCTCAGAGGAAGATAAGACAGTGCTAGATAATAACATCAGTGAAGACGAGCTTACAACAGCTCTGCACGCAATGAAGCGTCGTAAAAGTCCAGGTAATGACGGACTCACTGTCGAATTTTATGTACATTTTTGGGACATTTTAAAACCTATTTTTATTCATATTATTGATAATGTTTTTGTTGAGCAGCAATTATCACGTTCAATGAAAAAGGGAGTAATCAGCTTATTTTATAAAAAGAGAGGAGACAGAAAGGACATAAAAAACTTTAGACCTATTTCCCTTTTAAATGTTGACTGCAAATTAATTTCAAAAGTCCTCGCTTCACGTTTGAAGCATGTTATGGAAACAATCATCTCCTCTGATCAAACTTGTGGCATTCCTGGACGTGATATTGCTGACAATATTCATTCTTTAAGAGATGTCATTGAATTGTCTGATGATTTGGATGAAGCTTATATAATATCAATTGATCAAGAAAAGGCCTTTGATCGAGTTTCTCAACCCTTTATTATAAAAGTCCTTGAGAAATTGAATTTTGGTGATTATTTTATCTCATGGATTAAAATATTATATTCAGGTCTACTTAGCAGTGTTAAAATTAATGGACATCTCACGCCGTATTTCCCTGTAACTAGGTCAGTCCGTCAAGGCGACCCACTCAGCAGCCTACTTTTTGTTATTGTAAGCCAATCACTTAATCAGCTTATCAAAGCTAACCCAGCCATTACTCCAATCACCATTGATGTTAATCACAAATCATTATTATATCAACATGCTGATGATGCCACGGTGACTGTCAGCAATAAACAATCAGTTACTGCCACCTTTGATTCATTAGATTATTATTGCTCAGCCACCGGAGCTAAAGTTAACTTAACAAAGTCTGAAGTGTTGGTCTTGGGAAGATCTAATCAAAACTCTGTTTCTAATTTTGACTTTCCGATAGCAATCAAACATGATTGTTTAAAAATTCTTGGGATTTATCTGGGTCCTGATAAAGTTGCTTGTGAAAGCAAAAATTGGAAATGTAAATTAAGTAAAATTAAATCTTTGCTTGGTTTATGGTCGCAAAGACAACTGACACTTCAAGGCAAATCAATTGTTGTAAATACTTTCATGTTATCAAAATTGTGGTATAGTGTATATGTTTTACCTGTTCCAGAATGGTTTATAAAGGATTTAGAGGCATGTATTTCCAATTTTATCTGGTCAGGTAAAACAGTACTTATAAAACGCACAACAACAATAGGACACTTCCTAGAAGGCGGTTTATCTCTTCCTAGTTTTAAATTCAAAATACATTCTTTTCGCTTAAAAGTTGTAAATAAACTGTTTGATTCTAATTATGCAGCATTATGGAAACATTCTGCGGTGTTATTTTTCCAAAAATATTTAAATATGGGACTCAGAGAGAATATTTTCTCCATTGTTTATAATGAGGTCAACCTCAAAGAGATAAACCCTTTCTATGCAGAAGTTCTACGTGCATGGGAGGAAATCACGTGCTCTCAGCGCGAACTCGTGACGAATCCCGAGCTCATCATGCATCAACCTTTGTTCCATAATCCACACGTGCAGTATCAAGGGAAGTTGCTTTATTTCAAATTTTTCATTGATAGTGGTATCAACACATTGTCTGATATTTGTTATGAAGTTGTACCCGGATTTTTAAAGGCTTCTGCCATTACAGAAATTATTTACATGCATGAATTTGATGTTTCTCCTTCCTACATTATGAGCGCATATTTCATTATTTTAAAATCGCTCCCATGCGACTGGTTTCAATATATTTGCTCACATTCAATAATTACTAAAGCTTTAAAAGAAGTTTCCTTCAGCATAAATAATGATATTATACCTTCCCATAAATTTAATGTACAATTCTGCTATTCAATTTTCGTCTCCAAAAACTTTATTCAACCAACTGCAACTGCTTTTTGGGATAATTATGCTCTAGACATTATTTGGTCTAAAGTTTGGAAATCTGTTTTCCTTAATGACAAATCAGCTGAACAGAGAAATCTTGATTTTAGAATTTGCCATAACATTGTTTATACCAATCAGAAAATGTACAAATATGGTAAATCTGACATTGATTTGTGTCCAGTATGTACAGTTGAAGCAGAAGATATGTTTCACATGTTGGTGTTTTGTGATGAATTGTATGACACCATCAATATTTTTAGGGATATTTTCACAAATATATTTCGTGACAAAGGATACTCTTTAAACAGTTTAGTATCTTGGCTTATGTTTGGATTTCAATCCACCGAAGCTCCTGAAAGCTATGATTGTATAAATATTCTTTTATCAACCTACAGGTGGTGTGTTTATAAAAGAAGAGCTATTTCCTCATTACAAAGTAAATCACTTAATTTGTTAAATTTTTTCAAAAACAGCGTAAAACATCATTTCAAATTGCTTTGGTTTCATTATCGCAAAAACAATCAATCTACGTTATTCATTTATAAATATGTAATTCCTTTAAACATCATCTCAATTGGCAACAATGAGGAAATTGTTCTTAAATAACCACTTTGTTGAAAATATGTAAATAGCAATTCACTTTGATATTGTGTATGTCCAAGGACACATATTTTAAAATTGTATATATCTCACACATGTCTTAACCTGTATATATTTCTGTGAATAAATCATTATGAAAGAAAAAAAAAATGATTCTCGCTTAGGGTGCGAGAGGTCCCGGGTTCAAATCCCGGACGAGCCCAACATTTTGCAAGGCTTGAATGTTATTTTGGGTGCCATGCAAACTCCTACATTTGACACGAGAGGGCAGCAACAGTTTGTATAAGAGTCAATAATTTCCCGGCATTTATCAGCTGTGGCTCGTTGGTCTAGGGGTATGATTCTCGCTTTGGGTGCGAGAGGTCCCGGGTTCGAATCCCGGACGAGCCCTCTACCTTTTGGAGTTCTTTATTATTGACTATTATTTACTTTGAATGCTCTACTAGGTGCATAGCAGGACTGTTGTTATAAAGAAAAAAGAAGGATTATTTCTTGAAATGAGAAATATTAGCCACGTCAGAAATGGCTTTATATATCCAAGCTAGTTCAGCAGTCAGATAAGTTTCTCCACATTCCAATGAAGCTGAAACTCTCAGCATTGTTTTGC
>OV121096.1:32311625-32319125 GCA_921293015.1 Phorcus lineatus
ATGAGACTTTAATGCTGTGCCTCCCGCATGGCTGGCTCGTTGGTCTAGGGGTATGATTCTCGCTTAGGGTGCGAGAGGTCCCGGGTTCAAATCCCGGACGAGCCCCACATTTTGCAAGGCTTGAATGTTATTTTGGGTGCCATGCAAACTCCTACATTTGACACGAGAGGGCAGCAACAGTTTGTATAAGAGTCAATAATTTCCCGGCATTTATCAGCTGTGGCTCGTTGGTCTAGGGGTATGATTCTCGCTTTGGGTGCGAGAGGTCCCGGGTTCGAATCCCGGACGAGCCCTCTACCTTTTGGAGTTCTTTATTATTGACTATTATTTACTTTGAATGCTCTACTAGGTGCATAGCAGGACTGTTGTTATAAAGAAAAAAGAAGGATTATTTCTTGAAATGAGAAATATTAGCCACGTCAGA
Source organism: Phorcus lineatus (assembly GCA_921293015.1). Classification (NCBI taxonomy): domain Eukaryota; kingdom Metazoa; phylum Mollusca; class Gastropoda; order Trochida; family Trochidae; genus Phorcus; species Phorcus lineatus. The sequence goes on from OV121096.1 coordinate 32,312,050, forward strand.
AATGGCTTTATATATCCAAGCTAGTTCAGCAGTCAGATAAGTTTCTCCACATTCCAATGAAGCTGAAACTCTCAGCATTGTTTTGCCAACACAAGCTGTCAATCATTCTTGGACATTCTATTACATGAACACAAGCAATTATCAAACATTGGCATTTCATCGAATTGTCATTCTGTTTATGAGATTTTAATGCTGTGCCACCCGCATGGCTGGCTCGTTGGTCTAGGGGTATGATTCTCGCTTAGGGTGCGAGAGGTCCCGGGTTCAAATCCCGGACGAGCCCAACATTTTGCAAGGCTTGAATGTTATTTTGGGTGCCATGCAAACTCCTACATTTGACACGGGATTGTGGTCACATAGACACGTCACTCCAGGGACGATAATTAATTTAAATTTTACAAGCTAATGGTATTTCTTTCATGTTCAATCTGTATCATAGTGGGCACAGCAAGAAATAGAAAACTCTCAGCATCGTTATGCCATTTCAAGCTGTCAATCAATCTTGGACAGAAAAGTTTCTCCATATCCCACTGAAGGTGAAATTCTTTTTAGCTTTTTGTTTTGACCTTACATGAATATTTGTTATGGTCTGAACAAAACACTTATTTGAACTTATCGTATATGGTGCAGATGACACTCTCAGAAATGTGTGGCTATGGATAATGTCTATGCTGACTAATTTGGACATGAAACGTTCCAGTCTGTGCACTAAATCCGTTCTTATTTCTAAACGACTATTTATCCATTTTGCATGGGTTTCTCAGTTCAATTCATATTATGGCGTTAAGAAAACTTCAATTTCTGAAAACAGTCACTGCAAAACTGGCTTCGACGACAGATGTTTGAACATGGGAAATCATATAAATCGTATCAGAACAACCAGTCAATACACGCAAGGATAAAACAGAACTCGGGTTATTAACAAATCAATATGCTTCATTGATCGATCAAACTTCTTTTTTCTTTAGGATAAAAGTTTTTTTTAACTATGTTGACTTGTGACTATGTTGTCTGTTTTTTTCAATCCCAAAATGCAAAGAAGATTATGAAAAACATTGGTTTCTCGCATTTTATTTGATCTTAATGTTGACTTAACAATGCCAGAAGTCACTGTCCTGATTGCGTCTGGCATACAACACCAGCTCCTTTATTGCAATCTCGGTTTTTCCAGAGCGAATCTTTCGATCTTATCCGAGCGCACGTCAGGTAAAACAGCACTCATAAAGCGCACAACAACAATAGGACACTTCATACAAGGTGGTTTATCTCTCACTAGTTTAAAATCCAAAGTTCATTCATTTCGCTTAAAATTGGTAAAGAAACTTTTTGATTGCAATAATACAGCATTGTGGAAATATTCAGCAATGGTTTTTTTCCAAAAATACCTTAAAATGGGACTCCGGGAAAATATTTTCTGTATTGTTTATAATAAGGGTGATCTAAAGAAGCTAAACCCCTTCTATGTTGAAGTTCTGCGTGCTTGGGATGAAATCACGTGCTCTCAACGAGATCTCGTGACTAATCCCGAGCATATTATGCACCAACCCCTATTTCACAATCCGCACGTGCGGTTTCAAGGGAAAGTGTTGTATTTTAAGTTTTTCATTGAGTGTGGTATTTGTACTTTGGCTGATATTTGTTATGAAGTAGTGCCTGGTTTTCTAAATGTGTCAGCTATAATCGAGATGGTTAATAATTATGATCTAGATGTTTCAGTCGCAAACATAAGATGTGCTTTTTCTATTATTTTAAAATCTTTACCACCAGAATGGTTTAAACATATTTGCTCTTATCCAACCATAACCAAAGATTTGAAAGATATTTCTATCATCTCAGATAATGATAACATCTCCACGAAAAATTTGAATGTAAATTTTTGCTATTCATATTTATTTCTAAAGCCTTCGTCCAGCCAAATTCTATTGCATTTTGGGAGCAATATGCCCTGGATATCAACTGGTCAAGAGTCTGGAAATTAGTACTACATAATGATAAATCTTCAGAGCAACGAGACATGGATTTTAAAATTTGTCATAACATTGATTATACAAATGTCAAAATGTTTAAGTATGGCAAGTCTGACACTAACTTGTGTCCAGTATGTAAAGAAGACCTCGAAGACATGTTTCACATGTTTGCTTTTTGTGATGAATTGTACGAAACAATTAATATTTTTAGAGATCTGTTCACGAATATCTTTCGTGATAGTGGGTATTCACTTAACAATTTAATTTCATGGCTCATGTTCGGATTTGAATCTGCTAAGGCAGGTGAATACTATGATTGTATAAATATTCTTCTATCTATATACAGAGTGTGTGGTTTTAAAAGAAGAGCTATTTCCTCCATGGAAAATAAGCATCTAAATTTGGTTAACTTTTTCAAGCACTGTGTAAAACATTATTTCAAATTGCTATTGTTTCAATATCGTAAAAAAAAATCAATCCACAGTTTTTTATAATAGATATATAACTCCTTTAAATATCATTACAATTGAAAACAACAATGACATAACTCTTAATCACCCATTGTGTTAGTACAATTGGTGTAATCTGTGTATGATACTTCATCTGAATGTATATGTCTACGGACACAACTTTTAAATTGCATATAATGCAAATTCTTTTTAAATTGTATATACTTCTGTGAATAAAACATTATCAAAGAAAAAAAAGATTCTCGCTTAGGGTGCGAGAGGTCCCGGGTTCAAATCCCGGACGAGCCCAACATTTTGCAAGGCTTGAATGTTATTTTAGGTGCCATGCAAACTCCTACATTTGACACGAGAGGGCAGCAACAGTTTGTATAAGAGTCAATAATTTCCCGGCAATTATCAGCTGTGGCTCGTTGGTCTAGGGGTATGATTCGCATTCCCTACTTGGATTTATGAACGGATTTTCATCTTTAGGATGTGATCCCTACCGTCGGAAGGATATACTGTACTGCATAACACTGCAGACATTGTGAGAGAATTTTCTTGACTGTGAGTTTGTTTGATTCGATAACCAAGATGGCGACAAGGCGGGAATACAAGAAAGAGTGCACGGTAGAGGTGAATGTGGAGGACAGGAAACTTGTTACAGGTACATTACTGATTAACGCGTTGCTTCGTGTTGTGTCGGATGTTTTTGCAGTGGTTCCAAAAGGATCTGATTCTTATGATGTTACTGTCCCGAGTGTGGAAGAGGCGAGAGTGCTAGTCGAGACTAATGACATTGTAATTGAGAAGCAGAAAGTCAGGGCACGTTTGCTCGTATCTGACACTGTGGTGGTATCATTCATGCACTTACCTCCTTACATTCAAGACTCGGAGATACAGGATTATCTAACGTCCAAGGGGATAAAACTGGAGAGCGAGATAAAACACAAAATGATTAAAGGGACAGATGTATCAGACAGCACTAGGTATGTCAGGGTCACATTCCCTGAAAATATTTCATCTCTACCATACACAGTTGGATTTCATACCTGTGATGGTTTTAAGTACTTTCGAGTGATACACAACAATCAGGTCAAAGTGTGTTTCAAATGCAACGGAACAGATCACGAGGTAAAGAACTGCCCCCAAACGAAATGCTACAAATGTAAAGGCTATGGCCATATGGCTAAGGATTGTGAAAACCTTCTGTGTGGCGATTGTGGTATGTTTGAGGGGAATTGTGACTGTGATATTGTGGAGTCAAGGGAGGAGGATTATCAAAAGGCGTGGTCGGAATTCGAAAAGGACTTTCCTTCGTTAAAGTCGACTAGAGACAGACAAGTCACATGTGAGGATGCTATCGCACAGAGTGCTAACACAAGTGAACCTGATGAAAACGAGAAAGAGATGAAAGATATTGAGGAAAGTGTGAAAGACTGTGAGGACACTGAGGTGAGCGAACTCATACAGCCCGAGCTACAGGAGGACTCAGTGATGTCGGAACAACAGTCACCACCTGTCCACGGGTGGAGCGTGGCCAAAAGAAAGTGGGCCAAGAGGAAACAGCCAAAAGTAACAGAATCCGTGTTGAAGGAGAACCTACTAAAGAACAAGCTAAGAGAAAGTCGGAAAAACCAAATAAAGAAGAAAAAGGAGGAAAAGGTGAATGTGAAAAGAGACATCAATGAAAACTAACATAATGTGTAAAGTCATATCTTTTTATATCTTCATATACATGTATTTCTTTTCATGGAGTGTGAACGGTTTGAGAGACATCAACAAACTAGACAGTGTTTTTCAAAAGGCAAAGGATTCATACGCGCAAATTGTCTTTCTTCAAGAAACATTTTGGGATGATAAATTTATTGAAAACTTCAGACATAAATGGCCGGGTAAGATATTTTACAATAATTGTTCTTACGAAAATAGAAAGGGTGTAGCAATATTATTTTCTCCAAATTTTCAATATGAACCTAAATTCGAAATGTGTGATGATAATGGCAGATTACTTAAAGTAACTTTCAATGTTGAAGATGAAATATATTCATGTATTAATGTATATGCGCCTAATGTTGTTTCAGAAAGAATTGATTTTTATGATGAGTTTTTATCATACCTATCAGGAGATCGCATCATTGCGCAAGGAGATTATAATGAAATGTTAGATGTATTTCTCGATAAAAATGTTAATGTTAAAACTTTCAATTCAAAGAGCAGTAATAAGTTATCTAAAATAATCAATGATTACAATCTATGTGATATTTGGAGGTACAGAAATCCTGACAGAAAGGAATTTACTCGAAAACAAATGGTAGAAGGAGTGTGTAAACAAAGTCGAATTGACTTCACTCTTATTTCAAAATCTCTAATTCCGTTTGCTACGCATGCTTATATTCAATATTCATCACTAAGTGACCACTCCATTAATTTTGTGAAATTTGATTTTTCGAAAGTAGAACGAGGACCTGGCATGTGGGTCATTAATAATCAAATTCTGTCAGATTCTGTATATTCAAATATCATCATTGATTTGGTCAATGAAAATTTATTATGTCCAATGTATGCATCAGAGCCATTGTTATGGTGGGATAATTTAAAATATAAAATTAAAAAGTGTAGTATTTATTTTTCTTGTAAAAAGAGAAAACGAGAAAAATCAAAACATTTCGATTTACAACGCAGTTTAAGGTTGGAGTATGATAAGCTTTCTAAAAATCCGTCACGTGATATTTCTCTTATTCAAAATTTAGAAAAAGAATTGGAAACTTTTGAAAAAACAAAATGTGATGGGGCAGTTTTAAGATCTAAAGCACAATGGGCTCTAGAATCAGATAGAAATACTTCATTATTTTTAAATTTGGAAAAGGCTAAGCAGGAATCTAACTGCATAAAAGAATTTATTACTGATAAAGGGGTTACTAAAAAAACTGAAGAAATTTTAGATCATGCTTATAAATTTTATTCAAAATTGTATCAGGCAGAAGATTTAGATTTAGCAAAACAAGATAAACTTATTGATTTATTAAAAGATATCCTCTCAGAGGATGATAAGGCTGTACTGGATAATAACATCACTGACGACGAGCTTACATCAGCTCTAAACGCAATGAAGCGTCATAAAAGTCCAGGTATTGATATGCTTACAGTTGAATTTTATATACAGTTTTGGGATGTTTTTAAACCAATTTTTCTTCATATTGTTAATCATGTTTTTAATGAACAGCAATTATCACGTTCCATGAAAAAAGGTGTAATTAGGTTATTTTATAAGAAACGGGGAGACAAAAGAGACATTAAAAACTTTAGACCTATTTCGCTGTTAAATGTTGATTGTAAATTAATTTCAAAAGTACTTGCTTCACGTTTGAAGCATGTTTTGGACACTATCATCTCCCCTGAGCAAACATGTGGCATACCGGGGCGTGATATTGCTGATAATATTCATTGTTTGAGAGATGTTATTGATTTGTCAGAAAATATGGAAGAAAGTTATATAATTTCACTGGATCAAGAAAAAGCTTTTGATCGTGTTTCACAGCCCTTTATCATAAAGGTGCTTGAAAAAATGAATTTTGGTGAATATCTTATTTCATGGATTAAAATACTTTATTCTGGCTTACAAAGCAGTGTTAAAATAAATGGTCATTTAACACCATATTTTCCTGTAACGCGGTCAGTCCGACAGGGTGACCCACTTAGTAGCTTACTTTTTGTTATTGTTAGCCAATCACTTAATCAGCTTATAAAAAACAACCCTTACATCAATCCAATTGTATTTGATAAAAATCACAAATCATTGTTATATCAACATGCAGATGATGCAACTGTAACAGTGTGTAACAAGCAATCTGTAATTGAAACATTTAAATCATTAGATTACTATTGCTCTGCTACAGGAGCAAAAGTTAATCTTACAAAATCTGAAGTGTTAGCATTGGGGAGATTTAATCAAAACTCTGTTTCTAATTTCGACCTTCCTATAACAGTCAAATCTGACTGTCTGAAAATTTTGGGAATATATTTGGGACCAGATAAAACAGCTTGTGAAAATAAAAATTGGAAGTGTAAATTAAATAAAGTAAAATCTTTGCTTGGCCTGTGGTCACAAAGACAACTAACACTTCAGGGCAAATCAATAGTTATAAATACTTTTATGCTTTCAAAATTATGGTATAGCGTGTATGTCTTACCTGTTCCACAATGGTTTATAAATGAGCTTGATTCTTGTATATCTAAGTTTGTTTGGTCAGGTAAAGCAACACTGATTAAACGCACAACAACAATTGGACACTTCATGGAAGGTGGTTTATCTCTTACCAGTTTGAAATTCAAAATTCACTCCTTTCGTTTAAAATTAGTAAATAAATTATTTGATTCTAATTGCATGGCATTATGGAAACATTCTGCTATGTTATTTTTCCAAAAATATCTTAATATGGGTCTCAGGGAAAATATTTTTGCTATTGTTTATAATGAGGGTGCTCTTAAACAGATGAATCCCTTCTATGCAGAAGTCTTACGTGCGTGGGATGAAATCACGTGCGCTCAACGAGATCGCGTGACAAATCCCGAGCTCATCATGCATCAACCTTTGTATCACAATCCCCACGTGCGTTTCGAGGATAAAATGTTGTACTTCAAATTTTTCATTGAGAGT
>OV121096.1:32331625-32339125 GCA_921293015.1 Phorcus lineatus
TTTATCAGCTGTGGCTCGTTGGTCTAGGGGTATGATTCTCGCTTTGGGTGCGAGAGGTCCCGGGTTCGAATCCCGGACGAGCCCTCTACCTTTTGGAGTTCTTTATTATTGACTATTATTTACTTTGAATGCTCTACTAGGTGCATAGCAGGACTGTTGTTATAAAGAAAAAAGAAGGATTATTTCTTGAAATGAGAAATATTAGCCACGTCAGAAATGGCTTTATATATCCAAGCTAGTTCAGCAGTCAGATAAGTTTCTCCACATTCCAATGAAGCTGAAACTCGTTGGTCTAGGGGTATGATTCTCGCTTAGGGTGCGAGAGGTCCTGGGTTCAAATCCCGGACGAGCCCAACATTTTGCAAGGCTTGAATGTTATTTTGGGTGCCATGCAAACTCTTACATTTGACACGGGATTGTGGTCACATAGACACGTCACTCCAGGGACGATAATTAATTTAAATTTTACAAGCTAATGGTATTTCTTTCATGTTCAATCTGTATCATAGTGGGCACAGCAAGAAATAGAAAACTTTCAGCATCGTTATGCCATTTCAAGCTGTCAATCAATCTTGGACAGAAAAGTTTCTCCATATCCCACTGAAGGTGAAATTCTTTTTAGCTTTTTGTTTTGACCTTACATGAATATTTGTTATGGTCTGAACAAAACACTTATTTGAACTTATCGTATATGGTGCAGATGACACTCTCAGAAATGTGTGGCTATGGATAATGTCTATGCTGACTAATTTGGACATGAAACGTTCCAGTCTGTGCACTAAATCCGTTCTTATTTCTAAACGACTATTTATCCATTTTGCATGGGTTTCTCAGTTCAATTCTTATTATGGCGTTAAGAAAACTTCAATTTCTGAAAACAGTCACTGCAAAACTGGCTTCGACGACAGATGTTTGAACATGGGGTATCATATAAATCGTATCAGAACAACCAGTCAATACACGCAAGGATAAAACAGAACTCGGGTTATTAACAAATCAATATGCTTCATTGATCGATCAAACTTCTTTTTTCTTTAGGATAAAAGTTTTTTTTAACTATGTTGACTTGTGACTATGTTGTCTGTTTTTTTCAATCCCAAAATGCAAAGAAGATTATGAAAAACATTGGTTTCTCGCATTTTATTTGATCTTAATGTTGACTTAACAATGCCAGAAGTCACTGTCCTGATTGCGTCTGGCATACAACACCAGCTCCTTTATTGCAATCTCGGTTTTTCCAGAGCGAATCTTTCGATCTTATCCGAGCGCACTTCCCATCGTCCAGGTTTTCATTCCCATGTCCACTCCGCCAGTTGGTATAGTCTAGAGGTGTTCCGTCCAACCACTCGAATGCTCCGGTTGCATCATTGTATTGTAACGCTTTGGGAAACGACATAAATAAAAGAGCGTTAGACTGGGATTGCCGAGAGAAGTCGCATTTATCAGCTCTCTCTGTTTTCTGGATTATACTCCGATATTGACTGTGATTTCAGTTCTATGGACGTATATTAACATATTTCAACGATGTGATTCGTGTGACGCCAAGGATTTTTGTGAATCTGCTTGCTTGGGCAGATTTTGGAGTGATATTTTGTGTGTGCTATTTTCAAGATTCAAGATGGCGGACAGAAGGACATACAAGAAGGATTGCACTGTTGAAGTCAATGTAGGAAACAGGAAGACTGTGACAGGTACTTTGTTAATCCAGACCCTTTTGAAGTTTGTGTCCGATGTGTTTGCATATGTGCCGAAAAACGAAGAATGTTATGATGTCACTTTGCCAAGTGTACAGGAGGCGAGGAAACTCGTGGAGAGTGAAATTTTTATTGGAAACAACAAAGTGCAGTCACGATTGTTAGTTTCCGAGACTGTTGTCGTTTCTTTCATGCATTTACCGGCCTATATTGAAGATGGGGAAATAAGGAAATTTTTAGAAACTAAAGGTGTCAAACTAGAAGGAGATATAAAACACCGCATGATTAAGGGGACGAACATTTCTGATGGTACGAGGTATGTCCGAGTTAAATTCCCAGAAAACCTCAAGTCACTCCCATATTCTGTTGGGTTCAACACATGTGATGGTTACAAATACTTCAGGGTCATTCACAATAACCAGGTGAAAGTGTGCTTCAGATGTAACGCTACGGATCATGAGATAAAAGACTGTCCAAACACCAAGTGTTTCAAGTGTAAAACCTATGGCCACATAACTAAAGACTGCGACCGGGTAGCTTGTGAAATTTGTGGGCTCTATGGAGACAATTATGACTGTTTTGTTGACGATACGGAAACAGATGATAAAGAGTATAAGAAACAGTGGGAAGAGAACTTTCCACCACTTCCAAGCGAAAGCCCAGTTTACACAAAGGAACATACTAGTGATTCACGCTCGGCAGAGCAAGTAGAAAGTGAAAATGACAAGTCCGACCAAGGCGAGGAGTCCGAAGAAATCACCGAGTGCACGAACGATATTAGTCAACAGACAAACAAGTCTCACGGATGGAGCGTTATCAAACGCAAGTGGAGCAGGAAAAGACAGAACTCAAAGTTATCAGAAGCAGTGTTACGTGAAAATGAACTTAAGAACAAAATCAGAGAAACAAGAAAAGATGAACTTAAAAAGAAGAAAGAAGTGATTGTGAACGAAAAACGAGACATTGTGGAAATTAGACAATAATGGATACATCAACCTTAATAAACTTCGTAATGCTAATATGTTCTTGGAACGTTAATGGATTGAGAGACATTCATAAAATGGAAAGTGTTTTTCAAAAAGCTCTAGACTGTCATGCTGACATAATATTTTTACAAGAGACATTCTGGGACAATAATTTCATCGAGACTTACAAACATAAATGGCCAGGTAAAATCTTTTACAATAATTGTCCCGTTCAGAATAGAAAAGGGGTAGCTATGTTATTTTCCCCCTCTTTCCCATTTCAGCCACATTTTGACATGTGTGACGGTTATGGTCGTTTACTGAGAGTTAACTTCAGCATTGATAATGAAATATATACATGCATTAATGTTTATGCACCAAATGTCGCCACAGAGCGAATTAATTTTTATGATGATTTTAAAACATTTCTGAGTGGGCAACATATTATCGCCCCAGGCGACTATAATGAATTGTTAGATGTTTATCTTGACAAAAATGTGAATGTTAAATATTATAATTTGAACAGCAGTAATGCTCTGTGTAAAGTTATGGCTGATCATAATATGTGTGATATTTGGAGATACAGAAATCCTGACAGAAGAGAATTTACTCGTAAACAAATCGTAAATGGAGTGTGTAAGCAAAGTCGTATTGACTTCACCCTAATTTCAAAATCTTTAATTCCGTATGCCACACATGCCTATATACAATATACACCTTTAAGTGATCACTCCATTAATTTCGTCAAATTTGATTTTACCAAAGTGGAACGTGGACCTGGCATGTGGGTCATCAACAATGAAATTCTGTCAGATTCTGTATTTTCAAATACTATCAAGGATTTAATCAATGAAAACTTATCATGCCCACTGTATTCATCTGAACCACTGTTGTGGTGGGATAATTTAAAATACAAACTTAAAAAGTGTAGTATTTATTTCTCATGTAAGAAAAAAAAAGAAGAGAAAGCAAAACATTTTGATTTACAACGTAGGTTAAGATTAGAATATGATAAACTTTCTAAAAACCCATCGCGAGATATTACTTTTATACAGAATTTAGAAAAAGAATTAGAAATTTTTGAAAAGAGTAAATGTGATGGTGCTATTTTAAGGTCTAAAGCACAATGGGCTTTGGAATCAGATAGGAACACTTCATTCTTTTTAAATCTGGAAAAAACTAGGCAAGAATCAAATTGCATAAAAGAGCTATTAACCGATAAAGGTGTTACAAAGAAAACTGAAGACATATTAGATCATGCTTTTAAATTTTATTCTAGCTTATATAAAGCCGAAGATGTTAATATCAATAAACAAAATGATTTACTGCATTTAATCAAAGATGTCCTCTCAGAGGAAGATAAGACTGTGCTTGATGACAATATCAATGATGACGAGCTAACATCAGCTCTTAACGCAATGAAGCGTCATAAAAGTCCAGGAAATGATGGACTCACTGTTGAATTTTATGTACATTTTTGGAATGTTTTAAAACCTATTTTTATGCATATTGTAAATAATGTTTTTAGTGAAAAGCAATTATCACGTTCAATGAAAAAAGGAGTAATCAGCTTATTTTATAAAAAACGAGGAGACAAAAGAGACATTAAAAATTTTAGACCTATATCACTTTTAAATGTTGATTGTAAACTAATCTCTAAAGTTCTAGCTTCACGATTGAAGCATGTCCTGGAAACTGTCATCTCCTCTGATCAAACTTGCGGCATACCCGGACGTGATATTGCTGATAATATTTATTCCTTAAGAGATGTCATTGATGTGTCTAATGAATTAGATGAAGCTTATGTTATCTCAATCGATCAAGAAAAGGCATTTGATCGTGTTTCGCAACCATTCATTATAAAAGTTCTCGAAAAAATGAATTTTGGCGACAAATTTATATCATGGATTAAAATACTCTATCATGGCTTAGAAAGCAGTGTCAAAATTAATGGCCATCTAACTCCATATTTCCCTGTTACTAGGTCGGTCCGCCAGGGTGACCCACTTAGCAGTTTACTATTTGTCATTGTGAGCCAATCACTCAATCAGCTTATAAAAGCTAACACCATAATCAAACCAATTGTTATTGATGCTCACCATAAGTCTTTATTGTATCAACATGCTGATGATGCCACCGTCACTGTTTGTGACAAGCAATCTGTTATTGACACTTTTAAATCTTTTGATTATTATTGCTCAGCTACAGGAGCTAAGATTAATTTAACCAAGTCTGAAGTGTTAGCTTTGGGGAGATTAAATCAAAATGTTATTCCTAAATTTGACCTTCCAATAACAGTCAAATCTGACTGTCTCAAAATTTTGGGAATTTATTTGGGTCCGGATAAATCAGTGTGTGAAAATAAAAATTGGAAATGTAAATTAAATAAAATTAAATCTTTGCTTGGTCTGTGGTCGCAAAGACAGCTAACACTTCAGGGCAAATCAATTGTTGTAAATACTTTTATGTTATCAAAATTATGGTATAGCGTTTATTTTTTACCTGTTCCAGATTGGTTCATTAATGAGCTAGAAACATGTATTGCCAACTTTATGTGGTCAGGTAAAACAGCACTCATAAAGCGCACAACAACAATAGGACACTTCATACAAGGTGGTTTATCTCTCACTAGTTTAAAATCCAAAGTTCATTCATTTCGCTTAAAATTGGTAAAGAAACTTTTTGATTGCAATAATACAGCATTGTGGAAATATTCAGCAATGGTTTTTTTCCAAAAATACCTTAATATGGGACTCCGGGAAAATATTTTCTGTATTGTTTATAATAAGGGTGATCTAAAGAAGCTAAACCCCTTCTATGTTGAAGTTCTGCGTGCTTGGGATGAAATCACGTGCTCTCAACGAGATCTCGTGACTAATCCCGAGCATATTATGCACCAACCCCTATTTCACAATCCGCACGTGCGGTTTCAAGGGAAAGTGTTGTATTTTAAGTTTTTCATTGAGTGTGGTATTTGTACTTTGGCTGATATTTGTTATGAAGTAGTGCCTGGTTTTCTAAATGTGTCAGCTATAATCGAGATGGTTAATAATTATGATCTAGATGTTTCAGTCGCAAACATAAGATGTGCTTTTTCTATTATTTTAAAATCTTTACCACCAGAATGGTTTAAACATATTTGCTCTTATCCAACCATAACCAAAGATTTGAAAGATATTTCTATCATCTCAGATAATGATAACATCTCCACGAAAAATTTGAATGTAAATTTTTGCTATTCATATTTCATTTCTAAAGCCTTCGTCCAGCCAACTTCTATTGCATTTTGGGAGCAATATGCCCTGGATATCAACTGGTCAAGAGTCTGGAAATTAGTACTACATAATGATAAATCTTCAGAGCAACGAGACATGGATTTTAAAATTTGTCATAACATTGATTATACAAATGTCAAAATGTTTAAGTATGGCAAGTCTGACACTAACTTGTGTCCAGTATGTAAAGAAGACCTCGAAGACATGTTTCACATGTTTGCTTTTTGTGATGAATTGTACGAAACAATTAATATTTTTAGAGATCTGTTCACGAATATCTTTCGTGATAGTGGGTATTCACTTAACAATTTAATTTCATGGCTCATGTTCGGATTTGAATCTGCTAAGGCAGGTGAATACTATGATTGTATAAATATTCTTCTATCTATATACAGAGTGTGTGGTTTTAAAAGAAGAGCTATTTCCTCCATGGAAAATAAGCATCTAAATTTGGTTAACTTTTTCAAGCACTGTGTAAAACATTATTTCAAATTGCTATTGTTTCAATATCGTAAAAAAAAAATCAATCCACAGTTTTTTATAATAGATATATAACTCCTTTAAATATCATTACAATTGAAAACAACAATGACATAACTCTTAATCACCCATTGTGTTAGTACAATTGGTGTAATCTGTGTATGATACTTCATCTGAATGTATATGTCTACGGACACAACTTTTAAATTGTATATAATGCAAATTCTTTTTAAATTGTATATACTTCTGTGAATAAAACATTATCAAAGAAAAAAAAGATTCTCGCTTAGGGTGCGAGAGGTCCCGGGTTCAAATCCCGGACGAGCCCAACATTTTGCAAGGCTTGAATGTTATTTTGGGTGCCATGCAAACTCCTACATTTGACACGAGAGGGCAGCAACAGTTTGTATAAGAGTCAATAATTTCCCGGCATTTATCAGCTGTGGCTCGTTGGTCTAGGGGTATGATTCTCGCTTTGGGTGCGAGAGGTCCCGGGTTCGAATCCCGGACGAGCCCTCTACCTTTTGGAGTTCTTTATTATTGACTATTATTTACTTTGAATGCTCTACTAGGTGCATAGCAGGACTGTTGTTATAAAGAAAAAAGAAGGATTATTTCTTGAAATGAGAAATATTAGCCACGTCAGAAATGGCTTTATATATCCAAGCTAGTTCAGCAGTCAGATAAGTTTCTCCACATTCCAATGAAGCTGAAACTCTCAGCATTGTTTTGCCAACACAAGCTGTCAATCATTCTTGGACATTCTATTACATGAACACAAGCAATTATCAAACATTGGCATTTCATCGAATTGTCATTCTGTTTATGAGACTTTAATGCTGTGCCTCCCGCATGGCTGGCTCGTTGGTCTAGGGGTATGATTCTCGCTTAGGGTGCGAGAGGTCCCGGGTTCAAATCCCGGACGAGCCCAACATTTTGCAAGGCTTGAATGTTATTTTGGGTGCCATGCAAACTCCTACATTTGACACGAGAGGGCAGCAACAGTTTGTATAAGAGTCAATAATTTCCCGGCATTTATCAGCTGTGGCTCGTTGGTCTAGGGGTATGATTCTCGCTTTGGGTGCG
>OV121096.1:32361625-32614125 GCA_921293015.1 Phorcus lineatus
CAGATGACACTCTCAGAAATGTGTGGCTATGGATAATGTCTATGCTGACTAATTTGGACATGAAACGTTCCAGTCTGTGCACTAAATCCGTTCTTATTTCTAAACGACTATTTATCCATTTTGCATGGGTTTCTCAGTTCAATTCTTATTATGGCGTTAAGAAAACTTCAATTTCTGAAAACAGTCACTGCAAAACTGGCTTCGACGACAGATGTTTGAACATGGGGTATCATATAAATCGTATCAGAACAACCAGTCAATACACGCAAGGATAAAACAGAACTCGGGTTATTAACAAATCAATATGCTTCATTGATCGATCAAACTTCTTTTTTCTTTAGGATAAAAGTTTTTTTTAACTATGTTGACTTGTGACTATGTTGTCTGTTTTTTTCAATCCCAAAATGCAAAGAAGATTATGAAAAACATTGGTTTCTCGCATTTTATTTGATCTTAATGTTGACTTAACAATGCCAGAAGTCACTGTCCTGATTGCGTCTGGCATACAACACCAGCTCCTTTATTGCAATCTCGGTTTTTCCAGAGCGAATCTTTCGATCTTATCCGAGCGCACTTCCCATCGTCCAGGTTTTCATTCCCATGTCCACTCCGCCAGTTGGTATAGTCTAGAGGTGTTCCGTCCAACCACTCGAATGCTCCGGTTGCATCATTGTATTGTAACGCTTTGGGAAACGACATAAATAAAAGAGCGTTAGACTGGGATTGCCGAGAGAAGTCGCATTTATCAGCTCTCTCTGTTTTCTGGATTATACTCCGATATTGACTGTGATTTCAGTTCTATGGACGTATATTAACATATTTCAACGATGTGATTCGTGTGACGCCAAGGATTTTTGTGAATCTGCTTGCTTGGGCAGATTTTGGAGTGATATTTTGTGTGTGCTATTTTCAAGATTCAAGATGGCGGACAGAAGGACATACAAGAAGGATTGCACTGTTGAAGTCAATGTAGGAAACAGGAAGACTGTGACAGGTACTTTGTTAATCCAGACCCTTTTGAAGTTTGTGTCCGATGTGTTTGCATATGTGCCGAAAAACGAAGAATGTTATGATGTCACTTTGCCAAGTGTACAGGAGGCGAGGAAACTCGTGGAGAGTGAAATTTTTATTGGAAACAACAAAGTGCAGTCAAGATTGTTAGTTTCCGAGACTGTTGTCGTTTCTTTCATGCATTTACCGGCCTATATTGAAGATGGGGAAATAAGGAAATTTTTAGAAACTAAAGGTGTCAAACTAGAAGGAGATATAAAACACCGCATGATTAAGGGGACGAACATTTCTGATGGTACGAGGTATGTCCGAGTTAAATTCCCAGAAAACCTCAAGTCACTCCCATATTCTGTTGGGTTCAACACATGTGATGGTTACAAATACTTCAGGGTCATTCACAATAACCAGGTGAAAGTGTGCTTCAGATGTAACGCTACGGATCATGAGATAAAAGACTGTCCAAACACCAAGTGTTTCAAGTGTAAAACCTATGGCCACATAGCTAAAGACTGCGACCGGGTAGCTTGTGAAATTTGTGGGCTCTATGGAGACAATTGTGACTGTTTTGTTGACGATACGGAAACAGATGATAAAGAGTATAAGAAACAGTGGGAAGAGAACTTTCCACCACTTTCAAGCGAAAGCCCAGTTTACACAAAGGAACATACTAGTGATTCACGCTCGGCAGAGCAAGTAGAAAGTGAAAATGACAAGTCCGACCAAGGCGAGGAGTCCGAAGAAATCACCGAGTGCACGAACGATATTAGTCAACAGACAAACAAGTCTCACGGATGGAGCGTTATCAAACGCAAGTGGAGCAGGAAAAGACAGAACTCAAAGTTATCAGAAGCAGTGTTACGTGAAAATGAACTTAAGAACAAAATCAGAGAAACAAGAAAAGATGAACTTAAAAAGAAGAAAGAAGTGATTGTGAACGAAAAATGAGACATTGTGGAAATTAGACAATAATGGATACATCAACCTTAATAAACTTCGTAATGCTAATATGTTCTTGGAACGTTAATGGATTGAGAGACATTCATAAAATGGAAAGTGTTTTTCAAAAAGCTCTAGACTGTCATGCTGACATAATATTTTTACAAGAGACATTCTGGGACAATAATTTCATCGAGACTTACAAACATAAATGGCCAGGTAAAATCTTTTACAATAATTGTCCCGTTCAGAATAGAAAAGGGGTAGCTATGTTATTTTCCCCCTCTTTCCCATTTCAGCCACATTTTGACATGTGTGACGGTTATGGTCGTTTACTGAGAGTTAACTTCAGCATTGATAATGAAATATATACATGCATTAATGTTTATGCACCAAATGTCGCCACAGAGCGAATTAATTTTTATGATGATTTTAAAACATTTCTGAGTGGGCAACATATTATCGCCCCAGGCGACTATAATGAATTGTTAGATGTTTATCTTGACAAAAATGTGAATGTTAAATATTATAATTTGAACAGCAGTAATGCTCTGTGTAAAGTTATGGCTGATCATAATATGTGTGATATTTGGAGATACAGAAATCCTGACAGAAGAGAATTTACTCGTAAACAAATCGTAAATGGAGTGTGTAAGCAAAGTCGTATTGACTTCACCCTAATTTCAAAATCTTTAATTCCGTATGCCACACATGCCTATATACAATATACACCTTTAAGTGATCACTCCATTAATTTCGTCAAATTTGATTTTACCAAAGTGGAACGTGGACCTGGCATGTGGGTCATCAACAATGAAATTCTGTCAGATTCTGTATTTTCAAATACTATCAAGGATTTAATCAATGAAAACTTATCATGCCCACTGTATTCATCTGAACCACTGTTGTGGTGGGATAATTTAAAATACAAACTTAAAAAGTGTAGTATTTATTTCTCATGTAAGAAAAAAAAAGAAGAGAAAGCAAAACATTTTGATTTACAACGTAGGTTAAGATTAGAATATGATAAACTTTCTAAAAACCCATCGCGAGATATTACTTTTATACAGAATTTAGAAAAAGAATTAGAAATTTTTGAAAAGAGTAAATGTGATGGTGCTATTTTAAGGTCTAAAGCACAATGGGCTTTGGAATCAGATAGGAACACTTCATTCTTTTTAAATCTGGAAAAAACTAGGCAAGAATCAAATTGCATAAAAGAGCTATTAACCGATAAAGGTGTTACAAAGAAAACTGAAGACATATTAGATCATGCTTTTAAATTTTATTCTAGCTTATATAAAGCCGAAGATGTTAATATCAATAAACAAAATGATTTACTGCATTTAATCAAAGATGTCCTCTCAGAGGAAGATAAGACTGTGCTTGATGACAATATCAATGATGACGAGCTAACATCAGCTCTTAACGCAATGAAGCGTCATAAAAGTCCAGGAAATGATGGACTCACTGTTGAATTTTATGTACATTTTTGGAATGTTTTAAAACCTATTTTTATGCATATTGTAAATAATGTTTTTAGTGAAAAGCAATTATCACGTTCAATGAAAAAAGGAGTAATCAGCTTATTTTATAAAAAACGAGGAGACAAAAGAGACATTAAAAATTTTAGACCTATATCACTTTTAAATGTTGATTGTAAACTAATCTCTAAAGTTCTAGCTTCACGATTGAAGCATGTCCTGGAAACTGTCATCTCCTCTGATCAAACTTGCGGCATACCCGGACGTGATATTGCTGATAATATTTATTCCTTAAGAGATGTCATTGATGTGTCTAATGAATTAGATGAAGCTTATGTTATCTCAATCGATCAAGAAAAGGCATTTGATCGTGTTTCGCAACCATTCATTATAAAAGTTCTCGAAAAAATGAATTTTGGCGACAAATTTATATCATGGATTAAAATACTCTATCATGGCTTAGAAAGCAGTGTCAAAATTAATGGCCATCTAACTCCATATTTCCCTGTTACTAGGTCGGTCCGCCAGGGTGACCCACTTAGCCGTTTACTATTTGTCATTGTGAGCCAATCACTCAATCAGCTTATAAAAGCTAACACCATAATCAAACCAATTGTTATTGATGCTCACCATAAGTCTTTATTGTATCAACATGCTGATGATGCCACCGTCACTGTTTGTGACAAGCAATCTGTTATTGACACTTTTAAATCTTTTGATTATTATTGCTCAGCTACAGGAGCTAAGATTAATTTAACCAAGTCTGAAGTGTTAGCTTTGGGGAGATTAAATCAAAATGTTATTCCTAAATTTGACCTTCCAATAACAGTCAAATCTGACTGTCTCAAAATTTTGGGAATTTATTTGGGTCCGGATAAATCAGTGTGTGAAAATAAAAATTGGAAATGTAAATTAAATAAAATTAAATCTTTGCTTGGTCTGTGGTCGCAAAGACAGCTAACACTTCAGGGCAAATCAATTGTTGTAAATACTTTTATGTTATCAAAATTATGGTATAGCGTTTATTTTTTACCTGTTCCAGATTGGTTCATTAATGAGCTAGAAACATGTATTGCCAACTTTATGTGGTCAGGTAAAACAGCACTCATAAAGCGCACAACAACAATAGGACACTTCATACAAGGTGGTTTATCTCTCACTAGTTTAAAATCCAAAGTTCATTCATTTCGCTTAAAATTGGTAAAGAAACTTTTTGATTGCAATAATACAGCATTGTGGAAATATTCAGCAATGGTTTTTTTCCAAAAATACCTTAATATGGGACTCCGGGAAAATATTTTCTGTATTGTTTATAATAAGGGTGATCTAAAGAAGCTAAACCCCTTCTATGTTGAAGTTCTGCGTGCTTGGGATGAAATCACGTGCTCTCAACGAGATCTCGTGACTAATCCCGAGCATATTATGCACCAACCCCTATTTCACAATCCGCACGTGCGGTTTCAAGGGAAAGTGTTGTATTTTAAGTTTTTCATTGAGTGTGGTATTTGTACTTTGGCTGATATTTGTTATGAAGTAGTGCCTGGTTTTCTAAATGTGTCAGCTATAATCGAGATGGTTAATAATTATGATCTAGATGTTTCAGTCGCAAACATAAGATGTGCTTTTTCTATTATTTTAAAATCTTTACCACCAGAATGGTTTAAACATATTTGCTCTTATCCAACCATAACCAAAGATTTGAAAGATATTTCTATCATCTCAGATAATGATAACATCTCCACGAAAAATTTGAATGTAATTTTTTGCTATTCATATTTATTTCTAAAGCCTTCGTCCAGCCAACTTCTATTGCATTTTGGGAGCAATATGCCCTGGATATCAACTGGTCAAGAGTCTGGAAATTAGTACTACATAATGATAAATCTTCAGAGCAACGAGACATGGATTTTAAAATTTGTCATAACATTGATTATACAAATGTCAAAATGTTTAAGTATGGCAAGTCTGACACTAACTTGTGTCCAGTATGTAAAGAAGACCTCGAAGACATGTTTCACATGTTTGCTTTTTGTGATGAATTGTACGAAACAATTAATATTTTTAGAGATCTGTTCACGAATATCTTTCGTGATAGTGGGTATTCACTTAACAATTTAATTTCATGGCTCATGTTCGGATTTGAATCTGCTAAGGCAGGTGAATACTATGATTGTATAAATATTCTTCTATCTATATACAGAGTGTGTGGTTTTAAAAGAAGAGCTATTTCCTCCATGGAAAATAAGCATCTAAATTTGGTTAACTTTTTCAAGCACTGTGTAAAACATTATTTCAAATTGCTATTGTTTCAATATCGTAAAAAAAAAATCAATCCACAGTTTTTTATAATAGATATATAACTCCTTTAAATATCATTACAATTGAAAACAACAATGACATAACTCTTAATCACCCATTGTGTTAGTACAATTGGTGTAATCTGTGTATGATACTTCATCTGAATGTATATGTCTACGGACACAACTTTTAAATTGTATATAATGCAAATTCTTTTTAAATTGTATATACTTCTGTGAATAAAACATTATCAAAGAAAAAAAAGATTCTCGCTTAGGGTGCGGGAGGTCCCGGGTTCAAATCCCGGACGAGCCCAACATTTTGCAAGGCTTGAATGTTATTTTGGGTGCCATGCAAACTCCTACATTTGACACGAGAGGGCAGCAACAGTTTGTATAAGAGTCAATAATTTCCCGGCATTTATCAGCTGTGGCTCGTTGGTCTAGGGGTATGATTCTCGCTTTGGGTGCGAGAGGTCCCGGGTTCGAATCCCGGACGAGCCCTCTACCTTTTGGAGTTCTTTATTATTGACTATTATTTACTTTGAATGCTCTACTAGGTGCATAGCAGGACTGTTGTTATAAAGAAAAAAGAAGGATTATTTCTTGAAATGAGAAATATTAGCCACGTCAGAAATGGCTTTATATATCCAAGCTAGTTCAGCAGTCAGATAAGTTTCTCCACATTCCAATGAAGCTGAAACTCTCAGCATTGTTTTGCCAACACAAGCTGTCAATCATTCTTGGACATTCTATTACATGAACACAAGCAATTATCAAACATTGGCATTTCATCGAATTGTCATTCTGTTTATGTGCCTCCCGCATGGCTGGCTCGTTGGTCTAGGGGTATGATTCTCGCTTAGGGTGCGAGAGGTCCCGGGTTCAAATCCCGGACGAGCCCAACATTTTGCAAGGCTTGAATGTTATTTTGGGTGCCATGCAAACTCCTACATTTGACACGAGAGGGCAGCAACAGTTTGTATAAGAGTCAATAATTTCCCGGCATTTATCAGCTGTGGCTCGTTGGTCTAGGGGTATGATTCTCGCTTTGGGTGCGAGAGGTCCCGGGTTCGAATCCCGGACGAGCCCTCTACCTTTTGGAGTTCTTTATTATTGACTATTATTTACTTTGAATGCTCTACTAGGTGCATAGCAGGACTGTTGTTATAAAGAAAAAAGAAGGATTATTTCTTGAAATGAGAAATATTAGCCACGTCAGAAATGGCTTTATATATCCAAGCTAGTTCAGCAGTCAGATAAGTTTCTCCACATTCCAATGAAGCTGAAACTCTCAGCATTGTTATGCCAACACAAGCTGTCAATCATTCTTGGACATTCTATTACATGAACACAAGCAATTATCAAACATTGGCATTTCATCGAATTGTCATTCTGTTTATGAGACTTTAATGCTGTGCCACCAGCATGGCTGGCTCGTTGGTCTAGGGGTATGATTCTCGCTTAGGGTGCGAGAGGTCCCGGGTTCAAATCCCTTAAAATACAGCAGTGACGTCATTGTATTGTTTCAATCATACATTATCCTACAAGAATCTACTGCTTCTATGTGGACAATTGAGCAATAATAATTTTGAGATGGTCCCCGGAAGGGAACTGGTTTCATTATTTGATAACACAACATCATCCTCTGAAGAAATGTCTTCGAAGTGTGGATACTCGGCCATGTCTTCCCACTCAACAACAAACTTGCCATACATAATGTCTAAGTTGAATTAAGACCACCTTCCTTTATACCAAATCCCAAGCTGATTGCGGTTTCAAACGTCTTGCACGTGAATTAAGCTGGTAGCGTTGCACGTGCATTAAGAATGTACTAGCTAGATGGTTACATTGCACGTGCATTAAGAATGTACTGGCGAAATGGTAACGTTGCACGTGCATTAAGAATGTACCGGCAAGATGGTTACGTTGCACGTGCATTAAGAATGACCGGTGAACCAGTTTGGACCATCTCAAATTTTGTTAAAGGATTTTGTTTTATTGAAAAACGTTTTTTGTGTTATACTTATGCAATGAAATACGGATGTTATTATCATAAACCAAAGCAGGTCATACAAAAAACACTTTAAACTAGGCTGTATTTTAAGTCAGATAACATACTCGTAACCGTACATTCGTGAAAACAATGTCCTCGCCGCTTCGCGGCTCGTACATTCTTTTTCACGAATGTAAGGTTACTTGTATGTTATCCTTAACGGACGAGCCCAACATTTTGCAAGGCTTGAATGTTATTTTGGGTGCCATGCAAACTCTTACATTTGACACGGGATTGTGGTCACATAGACACGTCACTCCAGGGACGATAATTAATTTAAATTTTACAAGCTAATGGTATTTCTTTCATGTTCAATCTGTATCATAGTGGGCACAGCAAGAAATAGAAAACTTTCAGCATCGTTATGCCATTTCAAGCTGTCAATCAATCTTGGACAGAAAAGTTTCTCCATATCCCACTGAAGGTGAAATTCTTTTTAGCTTTTTGTTTTGACCTTACATGAATATTTGTTATGGTCTGTACAAAACACTTATTTGAACTTATCGTATATGGTGCAGATGACACTCTCAGAAATGTGTGGCTATGGATAATGTCTATGCTGACTAATTTGGACATGAAACGTTCCAGTCTGTGCACTAAATCCGTTCTTATTTCTAAACGACTATTTATCCATTTTGCATGGGTTTCTCAGTTCAATTCTTATTATGGCGTTAAGAAAACTTCAATTTCTGAAAACAGTCACTGCAAAACTGGCTTCGACGACAGATGTTTGAACATGGGGTATCATATAAATCGTATCAGAACAACCAGTCAATACACGCAAGGATAAAACAGAACTCGGGTTATTAACAAATCAATATGCTTCATTGATCGATCAAACTTCTTTTTTCTTTAGGATAAAAGTTTTTTTTAACTATGTTGACTTGTGACTATGTTGTCTGTTTTTTTCAATCCCAAAATGCAAAGAAGATTATGAAAAACATTGGTTTCTCGCATTTTATTTGATCTTAATGTTGACTTAACAATGCCAGAAGTCACTGTCCTGACTGCGTCTGGCATACAACACCAGCTCCTTTATTGCAATCTCGGTTTTTCCAGAGCGAATCTTTCGATCTTATCCGAGCGCACTTCCCATCGTCCAGGTTTTCATTCCCATGTCCACTCCGCCAGTTGGTATAGTCTAGAGGTGTTCCGTCCAACCACTCGAATGCTCCGGTTGCGTCATTGTATTGTAACGCTTTGGGAAACGACATAAATAAAGAATAAGCATCCTCCTTTTAAAGAAATAAGCTATCTCGATTTTATCACACAAATGGCCATAGGGCCAAATGAACATCAAATTTATACTTTCCATTGCTATTATAAAATTGATCGCCAAATCTATAAATTATAATCGAAAACGGCTATGGCTAGGTTTCAGATTTCTGAGCCTTTTGCTTCTGAAGAAGAAAAATTACATAGGTTTTCAGGGCGCGGGACCCTGTGGCACTTGTGAGGGATCACATGGTCACTAAATATATAAAAGTAAAGCGTCTTTACACAATACTATAGATTACGTGAGTCTTTGGTTTTAGAGAAGAAGTCGAAAAAGTGAAAAGTTTACAGACGGATTGACGGACGTCCTGTTTTTCCTTACACCCCTTGGGAAGTTATTCCCTTTGTTTTAATTAAAGGTTATATGCCATAACCACCATCTGCGCAGGTTCATTATCTCATAACTACCATGGTCGGTTATAAGTGAGTGGAAGAGCATGGTATTACGTGTTTTTAAACAACATTTTAGTTTCTAAACACCTGGTTCAGTAATGAGATGTTCAATATGTACAAAGAAATGGACTGCCAGGACTTGTTTTAGTTTCTAAACACCTGGTTCAGTAATGAGATGTTCAATATGTACAAAGAAATGGACTGCCAGGACTTGTTTTAGTTTCTAAACACCTGGTTCAGTAATGAGATGTTCAATATGTACAAAGAAATGGACTGCCAGGACTTGTAAAATTTAGAAATTTGAAAATATGAAGGGCGTAAGTGGGATTAGAACTCGGGACCTCTATCATGTCAAGCAGCGCCTTTTCCACTTGAGCTAACATGAATCCATGTCAGCTGAGGTAGTTTTTTGGTGTCATGTCTAAACTGATTTCCCCCTGTATATATAATGTTCCGCGGGAGTGTAAGCCAAAAAATTACCCGACTGCCTCGCACAAGTTGCTCATTAAAAAACTAGTAAACGTGAAGTTACCGATGAAAACGTGAGTGGAACCGTAACTTTCCACAAGCGCTGTGACGAAGTCGTTCTCTGAACTGTTCATTACAGTGGCAACATCACTCACGCCCCTGCAAGAAACATAATACTGACATTAATAATCATTTTCATCTCTCATATATATATATCAAAGAGGTGATGGTTTCAGGAGCTAGTTTGACTCAGTTTAATGCAAACTGACGAAATGTTTGTTCAACATAAGGTGTTGCTATACAGAAGTATTTCTTATTTTTAATCAATTGCATAAGGTTTTGGAAGGAAAAAGAACTTCACTTGAATCGCAGAAATTGATTGTTTTACCTGTTTCCACCGGACACGTTACGTAGTACAACTGTTGTCATATACAGACGGATTGACGGACGTTCTGTTATTCCTTACACCCCTTGGGAAGTTATTCCCTTTATTTTAATAAAAGGTTATATGCCATAACCACCATGATGATGTGCGCAGGTTCGTTATCTCATAACTACCATGGTCGGTTATAAGTGAGTGGATGAGTTTTGGTTTTGCGTGTTTTTAAACAACATTTCAGTTTCTAAACTACCTGGTTCGGTAATGAGATGTTCAATATGTACTAACAAATGGACTGACAGGAATTGTAAAATTTAGAAGGTTTAAATAATGAAGGGAGTAAGTGGGATTCGAACTCGGGACCTCTATCATGTCAAGCAGCGCCTTTTCCACTTGAGCTAACAAGAATCCATGTCAGATGAGGTAGTTTTTTGGTGTCATGTCTAAACTGATTTCCCCCTGTATATATATATAATGTTCCGCGGGAGTGTAAGCCAAAAAATTACCCGACTGCCTCGCGTTATGGTTTTTTTTAATTTCAATAAATAATCAATACATTTTCAGAAAGACATAATCAACAATACGACTAGATGGATTATATACTAATTCAACCAAATTATAGAGTCATAGTATTAATTATCTGAAGAGAGGAGACAGACGGAGTGGGAGCTAGAAATAAAGAGAGAGGTAGAGAGAGGGAGGGAGTGGGAGGTAAAAATATATCAAATAATACATTGGTATATATTGGTATCATAAGCGTTAAATGTACAAGGATCCCAATTTAAAGAATATACGTTTATGAGATATTAACAAAACAAGAGTTTGAAAAGCATTGAAAGTGACGTTGTGACCTTGAAATTAGGGTCAAGGTTACCAAATAAACAGATATATGCTTATTTTCCCATTGGTGGCTGTCAATAAATTTAAAGACTTCGTATGAAGCATTTTATGAGAAATCACGTTAAGAATTTAACAATTCCCCTTTCTTCCTTGAGATAAAACATGACAGACGTGCTACAGTGCTTTAAAGACATTTGAAAATATAAGTAGGAAAGTAATCCGTAGCGGTATGGCCAACTTACTGCTGGCACAATTCCAGTGCTTCTGCAAATGACGATGCCTGCTGGGCGGTATAAAGGAAGCACTTGTTCTCATGGTGTGACCAACCTGGATCATAACGAAAAAATTCATTTAGAAATTTATAAATAATTTAAAAGAACCTAGTTTAATAGACGTCATAATTGATTTTTTTTAACTGAGCTTATTTAAGAAAGACGGGCTTACACTTAAAGAGGTGTCATTTGCCAAAAACAACTTTTAACAAACTCATTACATGACAATTCAATTTGAAATCTTTTTTTGAACTTTGAACTTTTGACTTTGAATATTTGGAAATCTTCGATTTATGCAATTCATGGCAATTTTCACTATCTGATTTTAGTAAGGCTCCATAGATTTTTTAGATTGAATTTTCTAAAATGGAAACCAATAATCAATTCCCACTTTTAAACCGGACAGTTTCAAGAATTATAGATCAGATATTAAATCCATAGAAAAAGATTCCTTTATGCTATACTTACCAGTAGAACAAGGATTGCTTGGCGACAATGTTTCTTGAACAAAGGTGAATTCACGTATAAGTTTTTTGTTAATGTATTAATATTCATTGTCATATCCTTGGTCACCAAGGACTAAATGTAATAGTTATTTGATGGATATTTTATGAGTAGATTGGATGAAGGAGGATGAAGGCAGTTTCAAGGATATGCAACTTCTTGAACCTTGTAGTCCATGTTTCGGCATATATACTTATGTCCTTACCAAGTAAGTGATGAACGAGGCGGATCAAGAGAATATATATATATATACAAGTAATTGTTAAAATAAATAGGAAATGAGTCTTTTCTTTTTATCTAAACCATTCCTATTCATGTACCGCAAGCGTTTACATTATTGTTTAATATCAGTTGGCATCAGTTCAATCGTTTGTACATGTACATGCCCAAACTTGCATATACATCAAATCTGAGACACTATTATAATACATACCTAAAGAGCAAATGACACCATTTTTGTTCCGTTCGTTGGTTGGAAGCTCTGTGTATAATTCTTTGTGAGACAGTTCTGCAAAAAACATGATCTAATTTGTGAAAGTTTTCTACAAATATACATTATTCACTAAGCAATATACTTTACAATAACATTTATGTATTTAGATATACGTTTGGTGCATTCCATATGGATTAAGCAACTGTTGCATTGTAGGAACGATTTACAAAATGTCTTATTATGTTAGTCTCACCATAAAAATCCTTTTTCTTCGTCCAGTAGTTTATGGAAGTTCCAAACATAAGAATATGATTGAAGATTTCCTCCTGCAATGAATAGAAAATGCACATAATAAGAGTATGCCATCTACAGATGTCCCTTTTTCGTTACGGGGAGTGTGGGTAGAGGGGATAGGGGAACATGGGTGGCTGCGTGTTCTAAGTATTTCAACATATGAATACTGAATTACATATGCGATACCTGATAAATAATAAACCCCTAACTACAACGATAAAAGTTGTCCTTTCGTTTATTGTCCGTAATTCAAAGATGAATGTTCGTATTTTTAAAAAGACACCACGAATACGTCAAAATTTCTTTTACAAATATTAAACTCTCATTATGCAGCTGTAAGAGCTCTTTTGACAAATAGAAGAACGGACCATTCAGCCTCATAGATAGCTTCAGTGTCCTGTTAAGTCGTAGACGAGATTGTTTACTGCAGTCGTTGGTGTCCATAGGGATTACACAGCATACTACCTTTCTTGTACTTGTGACTCGAGTTTGATCTTAATCTGTTACTGTCGACATTACCTGTACTAAGTTACTTACACATGGACATTTTCCACTATGAAATTTTACTGTTTTACAAGGATTAATTACTTCATCGAACCTTTTGTAATGATAAAGTTGCGCATTGTAAAACGAAACTGCATTGTTGGAGCAGTCACACTCACACTCAACTACGTTTATGTGTTATTAAAATACCACAAGCAGCTGTGTAAACCGAGGGCGTTGATAAATATACTTTAAGACTCTAGTAACTTGATAATTCAATGTTAAATCTTTGTGTTTGATATAATAATAGTTAGATTGTAACATAGACAATGTAGTCATTCTCCCTGAAGAGTAAATCGAAACGTGGGAGAAAATGTTGTGTGCTGTTGTTTTTTATCAACGTTTTTAACTATGAAGACTGTACACTTGATTGAACTTTCACCTTGATTGAACTTTCACCTTATATATATATTTAAGAAATGAATTTCATCATATGGTTGTCCACACGGTTATAACCTGTTTGAAACTTGTAAGATAAACTTGTATAACCGGCAAGCTTGCGACGCCGGTTATACAAAAGTTTATCTTACAAGTTTCAAACAGGTTATAACAGTGTGGACAACCATATGATGAAATTCATTTCTTATAAATTCAAACGTTGTATTTAAAGCGAAAATGCATTCGAAATGCAATTCTATAGCTGCTTGTCGCACTGACCTACGTACCGGTTACACCAAGACGGATCTCTACCCGTATTCAGACGCATAAACAAAATAGTTCCAAAGACTCGGTAAAAATGACACTTTTTTATTCTACAAATAATACATTTTGTGTATCAAAAAACTGACAATGATTATATTTTTGGAAAAAAGTGGAAAATGTAAAGTTTAATTTAAATAGATCAAAGTTAACAAATAACACTCGCGTATTTATACTGTCCAGAATCTAGGTGACAGTACAGCGTGTTTTGGCTATCAGCTGTCAGCTGTCACTTTAGAAAATAGTTCCGGCACGATATCGTATAACCTGCATTTACTGAAGGTTATTTTGTATAACCCTCAACTTTGGGTTCATTGAAATGTATACCGATCACATGACCATGTCTGATCCAATCAGAATGCAGCATATCGTTTACATCACAAAGTCTGAATTTATATATGTATGTATGTATGTATGTATGTATGTATGTATGTATGTATGTATGTGTGTATGTATGTATGTACAATTGCTCGTCATATTTTGCTGGTTTGACTAGTTCACATCTCTTATTCCAAAGTCATACACGAAACAGCTCGAATCTCACATGTTTTAAATACTCCTGTACAAAAAAGTAAATTCAACATTTTAAACGCTCAGGTCAGTCACTCAAAACGTTCTTAAGGTGGACCCCCTACCCCAAGAGGTGTGAAAGCGTCAGAGTGAAATAACAGAGTCTTTAATTCTAAATACTTGCTGAATCACATATTTATATCAGTTGCGCAATCCATGTCAGTTAAACTTGTTCTAAGATAAGAAAATTACTGAAAAGGTGGCTGGTTTTTTTTAATTTTTCGACTTGGTTAAACCTTTGAAAAAGAAGTTGATATCGTTGGGATCATTATAATTGCAAAGCGTTAATGAACATCACGCCAGTCAATGAAACACAAGTGTTGCGTTATTTGTTTCGAGGGATATACATAATGTAAAGGATCACCGTAAAGGCATGACATTATGGGCACACTTGTTTCCAACTCACTTTATTCTGCTCGCTGACCTCGACTAGTGTCCCCATCCGGGTGTAACACGCGTATTCTGCATCTTTCTTGGACATCTCGGTATTAATCACTGCATAACAACCGTCACCAAAAGTCTTTCCTAGACCGTTTTCTCCGCAACTTTCTGGTGACACAACTTATTAATGATTTTCTTAAAAGTCACTGACCCTGTAGCTTTTTAGACTTCATAAAATATAATACTTTCTGTTTTAAAAAAGTATATACTAGATCAGTTTACAAATTACTAATAAACTTCTCTTAATGACAAACGGTAATAACGATAATTTGTTCTCTGATTAAAATGTTTTGCTTCCTTACAACGTCAATAATCTTACATGTTGTCTTAAATAGTTTTACATTTGATGCAATTAATCATTTCCTGAACAAAGAGTCTACTCGAGTCATTTCTTCACATGCGACCTTGAAACAGATGAGCAATTGCTCATGGTTCAATATCCTTGTCGGCGAAAATGAGCAATTTGGACACCTTCCGTATATCTATATAACCGAGTAACTCTTAACATCTCCAGCAAACGTCGGCCTTATAGGAAATCTGTGAGATCTGAGTAAACCATATGGGGAGAGAATGGCTCTTCACTTACTGGCAGTTAGACCTTGAGCATTTACGGGCACCTGACAGAGAGCTCTGTATGTACTGCTAGTCTTTCTGTCGTTCCAAGAATACAGGTATGACGCCTGGACAACTGTAACGGGTGGTTACAAATTTATCAATGCATTGTATCTATATCATCTTTACTGTCACGAACATACGGTTCAAAATAGCATAGGGACATATGTAATATAGAATGGAATATATAATCCCTATTCTCGAGTGAATATGTAAGTTAGATTTAAGAACATACAACACACATATGTAATATCAAGGTCAACGCTTAAATCAAGATTTACTGATTAGAATCAACAATTATAAAAGTGCTTTTAGAAATCAATTTTGCCGTATTTTAGCATGCTTTATATAGAAAATTGGAATAAGGGTCTGATCCAGCATCAACATATACTCAAATGTTTATCTTATTACGACGAGGCCATAAGAAATATTGCAGATATTATAGAATTAAAAGTTAAATTCTTTTTAGATAGGTAAAGTCAATTTATAAGAGAGCTTGTTACGAATGCAAGATAAAGAGTATTTTGAACATGATTATGAATGTTAAAAATCCCTACTGTACTTAACTAAATCTTATACGTATACAATAAGCCATGCGTCTTTGAAAAATAGATCTATTCCATAATATGAGATATAACATGTATGAGAAGTTGTTATGGATAAACAAATGAGGTATTTTAAATTGATAATTTGTGAATGTTAAAACTGTTCATAGTACTAATATAATCTTATCATTATAAGCCACGTGTCTATGTAAATACAATAAAAGTCACTCACTAAATCCATCTTCCCTGTCATCGTACCCGTTTCCACTGGCGATGTTGTTGTAGCTGCCGTCATAGGTGTCACCATTGACAAACTGAAATACTCCTTCCTCGTCTATGTCATTCAGCCCAAACCAGGCGTCTACCATATAAGGCCGCATGTATCTTTCTACAATAAACTGAAATTCAAAACGAATAAACTTGTATGAATTATGTAAGTGTTCATAATGATAGATTATGGCACAACATCACAAAAGAAATAGATGTTCATTTAAAAAATGGGTAATGTATGCATGTTCATGTTTGATACTTCAAACATAAATGAGCATCACAAATACTAAATATAATATAAGAATAATAAGTAATATATGAATAAGAAAACTAAAACAGGCTGGAGAATTGTTTTAGACGGATAAATGATAATCACCATGAAATTAGAGATCACCTTATTACTCTCCCGTGGAATAAACCGCCGTTCACTCTACAATTTTTTATTACACATTGTGTTGATTGACGTCAATGACGTTACAATATTTAAGTATGACGTCACAATGTTAGCGGCGCGCGGCAACAATGGTAATCTCGGCGATTTTCATGCTTTTTATTTGGTATAATTCTACTTGCTTTCGCTCGTTAATAAAAAACCATGTACTCGTTTCATAAAAATGCCATTAAACGGTACGTCGTTTGGTATTCTCTCTTTATATAACCAAAATGCAGTCACTGGAGTGTATCAGTACAGAAGTTATCGTTCTTCTTAGTTAAGACGTCATGAGTAATTTTTTATCATCTGAATCTTTCAATACCTACCTGGTCATCATATGACGTGATCGAGGCGAGTGATCCCCCAAGTCGGACACAGGCTGCCTGAGCGTCCGCGTACACCACCTCCTCCTCAGTGAGATAGAGACAGGTGCCCGGCCTGTACACCACACCTGTATCATCAGGACCACACGACGTCATGGCTTCCAGTGGAGCTGAAACATAAATTCATCTGACAATAAGGAATACATGGTAGAAATAAAATTTTCTGGTCACCTAGTCAGTAAGGATGTTGCAACATGTTGTATGTGGTAAGCATGAATAGGCCGAGAGGAAACGATTCATGAATAGCTGTTCTGGTCAGATACGAGTAAGCGAAATATAACGTATAGTTATGAACTTTATAAAAGCTTATTTCTGATCATATGGTAATATTTCGCAAACAAATTAAAAACAATCAATATTTAACAGTATATAAAGTATATATCATAACATACGCTTCCGTAGACAGGACAAGCGACATTTAGTCAGAGTGAACCAAAATTAAGACCTCGTTTAGTGGTTTATAGCTCAAATCCTTTTCATTGACATCTGCAAATAACTTACGCCGATTCTTTATTAACTTTTATACTTTCGTAGATTTGTATGGATTCTGGTTAATGTACTCACATTTGCTAAACTTTCCATGAAATATCAAGTTGACCTGGAATTCTGTACTTTAAAATTTTAAATGAAAATGCGAGTTGATTCAATTCATAAATATTGAAACAGACAACATCAAACTATTCAACATCACATATTCATTCTAAATTTATCATGCTATCAATACTGGAATGTGGTGAACTACCTTATTCAAATTTGACCAATCGGAGTCACTTCCGTCTAGGGCACCCATCTAGAGAGAGTTTAACAATAAGGCGCTTGTCTGTCCTATAGCCTTCTAGTAAAGGGGAGAATATATAATACGATCTATGTTCAATATAACCGTATATGGTGAATATTTTCAATCTCCTGTGTAAGAGCTAACGATTTCAGTTTTAATTCAACCAGGAGAGAAGTTTCTTTTCTACCATAAAAACCGACAACCGTTCACTTCGAATGATAATATTTTGATATGTAGAATCAAATACGAGTACGAAGCGAAAAAGCGCACATCCTATTTTTTTTCTAGGAAAATGTGAGTATAAACAATAAAACACTTACCTCTTGAACGGCAATCATCAGTTACTTACCAGTAGTGGGTTGATAAGTTAGAATCAATGCACAACCTAATCATTTACAACCCAAATGTTGTATGCAACTTACGTATTCCTGTGGCCAATACACTGTTGATGTTCGCCTCCCCACACATCTGAGTCTCGTCACCCTTACATGGCTTGGTGCAGGCGTTAGTAGCCTCTCCGTACCCCCCGTACAGCTTGCCACAAAAACACCGTAACCCATTCTGTACAGCTGCATATGGGTAGTCACGAAGGTAACATCTGCCAACACAAATCTGGTTCTGAAAGGCCTCTTAAACATGGTAACATATTTCATGATAATATGCATACGGATTTTATAACACCTGAAAGCAGAAAAGGGCACTTTTTCGTATTTATTTTCTTTTCAAATTGATAGCCTTTACCAATTTGATATAGAAGTTGAGATTCCGTTAAAAAATAATACGTTTCGTGTCTTAACACAGATCTCCCATTCAGTTATGAGATTGAAGCTCAGAAACTTACGTCCGCCGGCATATTTCTGATAGGGATTGTGCAACAGTTTTTCTATGCCGTTGAAATACTAAAGAATCTACTTACTTTGGCACTCTTGACATTGAATGATCAAAATGTGTCAGATTTTATGTTGGAAACCTTCAGACAATTGTTAGTGTTTCCTTTGTCTCGACCAAACACTCAGTGATGGTTATGAAATGATTAATATAAAAGAGCCATACCTGTGACTACAGAACTCCTTGGTCATTGACTGACTGAGTTCAACCATCTCAAACGGAAGATCACGGTAGGTGTAATGATCTGTGTAACAGCCCAAGTCTTCATAGTCTGGAAGGATGTATATTAAACAATTATTGACTTCATTTGAGGTTGATCCAGTGAGTTATCGACCTTGGACATGTGATATTCACAGAGGCGAAGCCGAGGTGAATATCACATGTCCAAGGTCGATAAATCATTGGATCAACCGAGTCTGAAGTCCATAATTGTTTTATTATATGAATTAGTCTTGAATTACCATTCTTCTGGTATTTCCGGTAGACCGGAATTTTCGAAATCTATTTTTATCCACCGGAGGTGTTTGGATTGTTATATCAACCTCTCGCGATCCACACAGGTTGACATCGCTTGACGTCATTGCTGTCATGTGACCAAGTAGGCCAATCAGAAAGACGGAAATAATCCATTCATATAATAAAACAAATTAACGAATGACAAACAAAGAACATATTTATTAACCACCAATCCAAAATGACATAGTAAGAAAAGACATTCGTCATGGACTTAATACAAAATAATTCCTGTATGATAAGAGACTTGGGTAGACTCAAACAATTGCAAAAGTTGTGATGTGTAACCTCTTAGCTGTAAGTATAATCCAGAGTTGTATTTCTGAATGGAATGTATTAATATCAAATTTATTTTAATCAGAGACAATCGAGGACAATCAGGTTTAACGTTGATGCATACAATGCAGGCGCAGTTTAGTTCAATATAATTATACTTACTTAAAAACCCTAAAAAACGAATAGTCAAGTCAAAAGATGTATATTGTATGAAAGGCCTCCGGCCCATATACATAAGAGTTACAGCGTAGAAAAATGGTAGCATACAATATGATATAGCAACATTCATCCTGTTTACAACGGTATTTAAAGAGGAGAAGTAACGCATGAATTTGATTATTACAAATTAGTATCTGTATTCGCTTCACTTATATCAATCAATAGAGCCAAAAAATTTGAAAATATACGCTTTAATTCGACTACTAGGAGACCTTTTATACCCCTGTTTTGGATAGCCGCCTAATGAGACTGGCGAACGCTTACACAAAATCACCGAAGCATGACTCGAAGCCACGCTCAGTGTGTGACGTGCTAGTGGGCAGCTGAAAGCCCATCCCTTTGATTTTCTCTGTATTTTTAAGCTAATTCAACAGCAAAATAGAGGCAATAGCATGACCGAAAGAATTCCAAAATACGATATATAACGGCTTCATGATATCAACTTTCCTTCTCAGTCGTCAAATCCATCTTAATTAGACTGTGACAATCCTTGGACGCGGTTTTCTTGGGTGGGTTTATATCAAAAAGGTAAAGAACTTGGTCGGTGAGAGATCCAATTACAATGGGATATCACGTAGTGTTACAACATGTATTTATCGATATGAAGTTATAAATTGTCTCGAAAAAATGAAGATTTTTGTAAAAAACGGGAGACAAATGTGGAAACGTTTTTTATGACTATAGAACAAATAATTTTGTTTCACTTCACTTTCATGACAACTTAGTACTTATTGGAATATTCGTTTGTATTTAACTAACACATATCATATTCTTATCTAGTATAACATCTCACACCGTGTTTAACATTAAATGACATGAAAACATACCTGACGCAAGCGTTAGACACATCCTATGTAATCCTAAAGAATGTTGGGTCCCGTTATTCACGATGTACTTTTTTAAATGTGTGTCATCGTCCTTAGAGGTGCATGAGCCAAATCTCCTTCTCTTAATTTATTGGTTGAATAAATATTCTACAAGTTCATTGGTTCAAAATGACTGGACGCCGTGACAATAAACTAAGTACCAGTCGAATGCCAAGAGTTACGCCATTATGACAGGACATATATTCCGCTTGGCGGGTCCGAGGCGTTAAAATTCAAAAGGTATAATTAGAGACCATTAAATCAAGAATTGAAATTGAATGCGATAGGATTACATAACGGCCACCTGTGTGTCATAAAAAACAAACAAACTAGTTAAACCAATTTGACTGTTGTGAAAACATTTGGCAGACGTCGTAATTGATGAACAACTTAAATTCAAGGTTAACCTTAGTGACTTAAGGCTACCTTAGAGTTTTGTGCAACGGGACCCAGGAAATTATCTTTGGATGTACATTTATGATGTATGACCTACAAATGTGATAGGATTTGACTTCCACTTAGCTATTCTTACGACGATATCAACAATAATGTCTCACTCACCATACACTACATGCCTACATTACATTTAGAAAATTGTGTGAACGCCAAAATACATAAAAATATGGATATCATATTCAAATAATCCATGGTCAATAATACATTCAATTTTATTTTTTTTATTTCTGTTGACTGAAAAAATATATAAATATAATGGAGAATTGTTTTTTAAAATAATCAATCCAATGCAATTTAGCATTAATAGTAAATTCTGAGTTTTGTTGTAATAGCATAAAAATTAAATTGAAAATGCCAAAAGAAATTAAAACGAGTCGATGTTGTTCAATCTGTCTCGGTTTTGATTGTTTGTCGTCTCTTCTGTTTCTGTGCCACTCCAACTGTCATTTGGCTCATATAAGTAAGGAAAAGTATCGTCCCCGTCAATTGAAATTAGCGTTTCTGAACATGATGAGACACATTCCATAGATAATGATATCTCGCTTTCTGAATAGCTGGTGGACATTATGCGTTAATACTTAATAAAGGTTATATTTTTATGGGAATAAGGATGCCGGTGCATCCCTCAATATAATGTCCAATAAGTGAGCATAGTTTATGTAAGAAATACTTCCGGGATCTCACGCGTTAGCGCAATCTTATAACTATGACAACATGGCGCAGGGTCGTGACTTTGAAAAACATTCCGTAGGAAAGTGCACACAGCATCGTATTTAATCAGGGTCTTGCGCTTGCAAAAATAGAAATATCCAGACAATGAATTAAACAATAGATTCCTTTAAGGTTTGAGTTGTTTGGATAACGTTTAGTAGGTAAAACCGACAGTTAAACTGTGAGATTTACTATCGGCTAGTGTTGTTTTACATAACGAGCGAATGGTGATATGCCAACTAGCACGTCACGAAAGATTCACGCTTCAGTGACCACGGGGCCTTTCAGGTTCTGCTCGCCGGTCGTAATGAGGAAATTAAATTACAAAGCCGTAATTATGTTGTTTAGCGGCCGATTTCAGAAATTTAAAGTTGAGTCCACGTCAAATTGTAATCCCTTTTAACGAATTCCGAAATCGACCATAGGGCATTTCACCCGATCTTTAAGGGTTAATAATTTGTTTAATGAGACGGACTCATGTAGCTAATGCATGCTTTATATATAAAGACAATTGTACAATAAGGTCTTCATTATTAGTTTGTAACAAAGATATATATGCATCTATTGGTTGTTTTTCTAGCAAGTGGTTTGGTATATATTTCTCTCGTAAATCCACATAAGAAGAACATAAAAAAAACGAATAGAAAGACTCACATATCTAAATGACAGCTTACCCGGATAAGAGGGAGGGACAAAACAGGTGACATCGAAATCTCCTGTAGGGAACTCACTTAATGAGATCGCGTGACCCCACTCCTAATAAGGAAAAGGTGTTCATAAAAGATTAGTTTTAATACCTTTAATAAAATCTCTAGAAAACACATTATAAAGAGACATTCGGTGACATGAAAATGATGAAAATCACGATTCTGCTTAAAAAAACAGGCAATGCCGCAAAGTAATTAATCTTTTGGTCACTTTTCTAAAGCAGGTAGGGATAAAAGTTTAGTTGAAATTAATTGTTTGAAACGTTGTAAACTAGTATTCATTTAAGTGTTTCGTATGTCCACATTTTCACACATACAAGGGTTTTCAATGTGCATTGAAAACTTATTCTTGTAATATGTGTGAAAGATTTGGGAGGAATATGTGAGATGGTTTGAATTGATACCATGATAATTGGTGTTTTTACACTTATGTAACCAAATAAAATACGATGAAAATCATTGAAAATCTAGAGTGGGGAAAATATACTTCTTTCTCATTCCCAAATCCATGTGGATCATACCTTACCGTCACATATGTCGCAAAAGGTTCATATCTAAGCTGGTAACCAACAGTAGAAAGATGTAACTAATGTTTATAAACAATACATAAGTAACCAAAAAATATAGAGATTTTGATTCAAAAGAATTTCTAAAGAAAACTCAAATATATCAGGGCAATGCCATCTATTTTCTTGTACACTCGACTCCTAATTTTCATCTATATGAAATTTCTCATAGTCTTCATAGTTTCATAATGTTGAATTTCTTATTGTGTCATTTTTTAGTAAACAAACCTCTGGTGCTTCTTCTTGTGTACACACCGACGGGCCTGGGATCGGAGATGTTTGCTGGCAATAAACAATTATGCATCAATATATAGTTACATCTATTTATCAAAAAGTTACTTAATGAAAGTAAATATTTAAATTTCCAAGATTAAGCATTTATAATCAACCCCAGATCGAATGCATTTTTATTAAGCGTCGGAACCTGCAATAAAAGAAAAAGTTCTTGAGATTGAAAAGAATGTATGTCCGCATCGGCATTCGCATTGAAATAAAAAATATATACCGTATTCGACTTAATAACCGCCCACTCCCCTATAAGGGCCCACCCACCACGTTTTTGACTGAACAATATGAGTCCTGATTTAGTGCCCACCTCTCAACATTGCTTACCTTGCATGCTGATTCATTGAGTGAGGTTTTTCAGTCTTGCAATAAGTCTTTTACTTCCACTAAAGTGAAGAATACAGGGTATTTCAAGACCTCCAGCCACCATCAAAATGATAAAAGTTATAAAACCATATTTCAAAGACATGTGTATCGTAAGAAACCACTTTCAAGACTAAACTTGAGGACAATTTTTATCGTTTTAATTAGCGCCCCCTTTTACCAATTTACTTATCACGTCGAATACGGTATATATATTTGAGACATTAGAATTGTTAAGACAAATGCAGGTTCGGATAACATACGTCTTCTTGCTTCCTGTATGTTCCGTCACCATAAGCAGACTGATAACAATCTACAGGGTCGTCACTTCCGTTGACTCTAGTGATTATGAGTAGAGGACAATAGAGGTTAGAGCACGCCATTGGTCGGTCAGGGTCGTGGTCATACATTCCGATTACTTTCACGAAAAGGAGTCTGTTGAGGGCAAATAAGGTGGCAGTGAGGTTAATGTGATGGTGATTGTTTACTTGTTTTTATGGAGATTGTATCCGAGTTCTTTGTTGTAAATATGTGATGAATGAGGCAGATTGATTGATGTTCCAAAAATGATATGTTAAAATCAATAAATAGTTGTGTTTTATCAAATTAATTTTGGATTTTTTATTCATTTTCTTTTAAAACATAAAAGGCATTTAGAAGTATTCTTTGATTGCCGATTGAACGCCTGTACGTTTCAGTTTTTAAGCATAGCGTCTAGAACACGAAATATCTGTAATGGAAAATCAAAAGATGATAAATACAACTAAGGTGTATAATTTATCTTGTACCTCGGTAAAGTAGAATACGCGAAGAGGAATGTAAGTTTTGCAACCTGAAGTTTTTGAACCTATTTTGACAACATTTATACTAGATTCTCGTCATAAAGACATCATAATATTTTCAAGACAATGTTTTGCGGTTTGAGCGTGGCACTTTATCCGGCGATTTGTTGTACCCATGGGACATTTTTTACAGGTTCAGGTGCAAGCATGATATGAACAAGGGGTGTGTTACGGTGTCAAAAGGAAAGGTCCTGGTTAAAGGAGTTTGCTTTCTGTCTCGTGCTTTAATAATGACTGTTCAGGTCAAAAGGTTGAGACTCCTCTTCACCTTCGGTGCACAAATAAACGAATATTTGAATTTGGCATTACACGCCAGAGTGACATGCGGAAGGCTTTGATGTGCAGTGTATGTATGCAAGATATTATCAAGAGTGTTTATTCATGTAATTCCTTATATTGCCTGGTTATTCG
This sequence comes from Phorcus lineatus, assembly GCA_921293015.1. Taxonomy (NCBI): domain Eukaryota; kingdom Metazoa; phylum Mollusca; class Gastropoda; order Trochida; family Trochidae; genus Phorcus; species Phorcus lineatus. The sequence continues at coordinate 32,386,645 of OV121096.1, forward strand.
ACATCAGATCATAGAAAACTAACAATGTTATATCAATTTTCAATCATACGTTTCACATACACGTGCATGGTTATTTAATAAAACTAAAAACCTCACACAAACAACAAAGTCAAAAGACAAGAAATGACCGGTTGCAGAAATTAAGTACAATGCATTAAAGATTGTGGTTGTATTAAACACTTGTGCATAATAATTTCATCAACTTATCAATACCATCTAAAGTCAGATGTATACATGGGAGTTGATATCAAAGGGTGTGGGAATATACCAGGATTAGGTGTCTTTTAACGTTCTTGAACATTTGCTTTATAATGTCCAGTCCAGAGATTTATTTGATATTGTCTGAACCTTTATACTTTAAAACATAAAATATGTTTCTTGTTAGGATTGATATATTAAATTGTCAATTAAACATCGTGTATATACATTATCTTGTTATCTTATTTTAAAATCTTTCTTTACCCTAAGTTGAAGATTTGTTACTTGATTTCTAAAATGTAAATATAATTTCGAGAGACGGGTCTTAAGTGAAATATACGTTTGATTAAGGAAAAAAATGGACAATTCTTTCAAATGATATAGTTTCTTAATGTAGGTCTTCACGTTGTACCTCTTTCACACGTTTTGCCATTTAATTATACATAGATTTGTGTCGTTCTAATAACTTATTAGTATTAAAACTGATAGGAACATTTAGAATGTATCATTTTAACATAATTTAGATAATTGATATACTGGTTTGAAATTTGTACAAGCTATATGTACATGATGTCTGTAAATTCATATGTTTGTATATTCATGGAATGTTATTCTTATTAATTTCCTAATGTATCGTTTAACTAATACTGTCGACAACTGTAGGTGTTTTGGTATAAGTGTCGGTAAAATCCATGCTCCACTTCTCCAAAGCCAATATTTTTTCTTAATAACAATAGGTGGCAACAAAGATGTTGCTCGTTTCTTTCATCCAAATTCTTAAATTGTCGACCTTGCGTGTTTGAAGTTCTACATACCCTCTGGCCTGGTCCCAGAAGTAAGCTCTTCCTGTGGTGTCCTGGTCAAGCTCCTCGATAGTGTCCACTTCAAATGCAGGGGTCTCACTTGTGACGAGAGACCCGTGAAAAAAGAACTCTGTGTCAGAAGGGTAGCAGAGCCCTAGTCGAATGAATTCTCCTCTGAAGTAAACCAAAGAAGGACAATAAGGATATGCAATGCATGATAGAAATAATTCACGAATTCTACACGTAATAAGGAAAGGTGTTGATTGAGCAAAAACGCTTGACTATTGATATTTTCATTTCTCATTTTCCAAATTAGATATTTGAGTATCCTTTCCAATGACATTTTTGTTTATGAACATCCTGCAATTTATTCCTTAACAGATAATACTCTTTGTATAAACGATTTTAAGAAAAAAAACTTTTTATATTGTTCAATTCCATTTTATAATAACTCTTACTTTTCAAAGTTCTCAATCCATATTGGCAGCTTGTCAGGCGCTGTGCCGTTGAAGTTCACAGTGTAAGACATGTTCTTGATCAGAAGGTAGTTGTCTTTCCTTTCACCTGGGACCCCGTGAACAGTAAAATGTAATAGATTCTTTCATATTCAAGGATACATTAAACGCTTAACGGGTTTTTGACATTACCTGATTATGTGAAATTCAAAATACATACTAAACCATCAAAAGTGAGCTCAGAACTATTGGCGGCTTTTAAGTACTTAGTACTTACATTACCTTGATTTATTTGACAGTGCATTTAAACTTCAAATGATACTTTGGTCTATGTGTTACTTTAATGACAGTTCTAATATAAGGACTTCATGACTTTAGCTTATTGATATTTTGATATATTCATTAATTGCTTGGCTTATATAGACACTGAAGACCATTTTTGACGTCGTTTTTAGAACTTTTGTGACTTCAATGATAAAACATGCAATTTCAAATCAAAACTCTGCAGAAATAGAAAAATGTGTCATGTGGCAATTCTAGTTAAAAACTTCTATATGATTAGGAAATAGTTATGTAAACTGATTAAGTTAACTTTAACAAAGTCATTACGTTATCTTCAGAACTCCTTTTGAACTGCTTCAGAAAGATTGTTTTGCATTAAGTAAAACTTTGGTGATGTTTTATTCTTAATAATGCGTGCTACAGTGTCCGGTAAAATTATTTTTCACAAGCAAGGTATTACCCTTCAAGCTGAAGGCTTCATCTGGTCTGTCGTCACGATGCATGTTCATTGGATAGTTGTCTGAGTTAGTCGTAAAGGATCCTCCTCTACCTTTAAAGATAGCCTGCAAGAAGACACAGTAAACTGTACAGTAATTGAATGTTTAGATAGATGTTTTTGAATTGAGTACAGGTATATAAGGCTGTTATTCTATTTCCATCTAAACCATCACACAATTATAGACTGGTGATGAGGTCAAAACCAGTTTTATAGACCTGCGGAAAACAATAATGACCGAGGACGAAGTTACAGAACGAAATGAGAACAAAAAACTACGGTCAAGATCCGAAATATGTTTCTATCATTTACGACGACGGACCAGTGACTTCATGACATGACGTCATGATACAACGGTTTTACGTCACCAGGTCTAATTTTAGTAACTCAAGTCAATATCATCACTTTTGGTCGGGCTGGGAGGGAAGTATACATGCTATTCTAGCGACTGTCATGTGATCGGCTCTCTACCAATCGAACTGCCTGAATATTAAGCTCACGTGATAATACCATTAAAGATCCATTTTCATCTTTGCATAATTTTGTAAGTAATTTTAACGTATTCATTGCAAACATAGAAAATTAAACGTTTAATTCTAACAAAACAACAATCGGACCAAAATTCATTAAAATAATTACAATTAAACAAAAGGGCATTCCCGAATCGACTTGGTACTATAAATAGAAGGGGCGTATTATTTGCAAGATCGCGCAAAGGATTGTGGGACGTAAACAGAGGATGTAAACAAAGATGGCCGAATCAAGACGTTCGCGGAGACCGAGTCGAAAACTCTTAGAAAGTTTGGAGGTAAGGAAACGTTTCATGTATTGGAACAGCATTTAGTTCGATAGAATATACGTTTATCTGCTCGAATAAATAATAAATAAATATCCATCAAAACCCGAATACATTTGTTACGTATAAATATGTATGAATACGTATTAAAAAATTGTACTCTGGATACCCGCTTAAATTATTGCCAAAAGAACAATTTCTTTGGCTTAGTTGACTTCTCCAAAGACGCCTACCCGTCCATATTCATAAGGACAAGCAGCCATGTTCCAGGGGATCCGATTTTCGCATCTATCCGTGGTAAAGAAAGAGTCGATGGGTACGAGCTGTGTGTTGGGGGTTCCTGTCAGGGTCCCGTCATAGTCGCGAATATTGGCCTGTCTGTTACCGTCTCTGTTTTCGAAACCTTCTAGAGGGGGGTAGCCGCGGAACAACCAGTTGGTGTCGGGCTATTGGAGAAGAGGAACTTTTTATTACAGCAGAGACATGGAGACGATGTTAAGGTATATGTAATATTGATGTAGACGTCTCAGAATATTATTTATATAAATGATTTCAACAATCTACTGTGTGGCAAAATTAGAACAACAGTGACCAGAAAAATTATAGGACAAAAAATGCTATTTAAATCATTTATCAAGTAAAAAAAAGAGGTGTGTGCACTATATGCTACATCAAACTATATTTTTTTTAAATCAATCAGGAAGAGAATGCGTAGTGATATATTTTCCAAGACAAAATGACGTTGAAATTACCGTATCACAGTATCCAAACTTGAGGCCCCTGGTTCCACTCTGGGGGTTTGCTGGGTAGGGCGTGTCTCTCTTGTGTCCTATAGCACCCGCTGGTCTGAATACGTCTTCTGCATACAAGTGCTGGTACTTGTCGAAAAAACAGTCCGTCACTAAGGCGGGACCTTGATAGAACTCTATGCCTTGGATTGCTTGCTCTCTGCGTCAGACAGTTTAGAAATTTTATATTATCAAGGCATAGCAACTGTATATAAAACAAACGCTGCCATCATTAAATTTTGACAAAAAAGGTTGATTTGCCCGTGTGAAAACTTTTCTATTATCACGTTTTTAAGAAGGTGTGTGTTTTTTTGTGTTCTTTTTTTATTTCTAGTGTCAGAAAACTTTGGTTGTGTATTAAATGTTTACTTAGTTTTTAAAATAAAATAAAATTAGAAAAGAAGACAAACATATAAAAGTAATAACTTTTATTTTGGGGCAAAGTTCGAAAGACAGATGTAAAATAAACATCTTTATCAATGTTTTGAGTTTGAACACTTACGGTCCATAGGGATTGGATCGTCCGAACGGTTCTTCTGGAACACCGAGATTGTCAGTCTCGCCAATGAAGATGGAATCTCTGACCTCTGTAAATGTTCCTTCTTCGCCTTTACCCATCGACAGGCCTCTCGAACAATCGGCAACACTAAAAGGAGAAGTTTGGTTAAGAAGGTGTCCAAAGTCAGAGATAGTCAAGTTGATCGTGACTGAATTCATTTATTGTTAAAAAATCAGGAAGGTGTCCAAAGATGGAGATAGTGAAAGCGTGAATAAGTCGTTTGGTTCAGCCTTAGCATTATTTAAGTAATCTACCGCAAGAAAACTATCGAGACGCCTAGATTCAAAAATATATTTCAAGAGCAAAATAAGGCAACAGCACAGAGACTAAAACCCCAGTATAAAGTTGTTTAAGAACTGGCTTAGAAACCAGGAAAAAAATCTATCTAAAAGACTAATTGCCATAATGAATACTAAAACACAATATTCCCCAAAGTGAAAAGACTTGTGTGATAGAAAGATTTAGGTGAAACATTTCCCTGATTTGTGCAGTGTCCCCGCACTCCAGTGTGCAGAGAATGTGCTTAACAGTGAGGGATCACTAACTTGGAATACAGACTTGGGGATCTTTGAAAGATATGCATTATGAAAATGAGTGTGTCGCATTCTATATCGTCGGGTTTAATAACTGAAATATTGTTCAAAACACGTTAAGCCCCAACTCACTCACTCACTCACTCGCTATATCGTCGGCGAATAAAAGCTTCCTACCTGTTAAAAGAGGTTAAGGATTTATAACCTAAGTGATTTGGAATGAAGTTCGTTGTGTTCTTGATCTCAACGCTGTGTCATGTAAAGTTTGGTATCTACTTTTTAAATTTAAGACATATGTTTGAAGTTTAAAGCGTATTAGCTGCTGAATCAGTTTTATTGTAGCTAAATGTAGTGAACAGTTTTGTAATTTTAATAACCTGCAAGCAGGGGCGAAAGTGTCCGAAAAGGTAATACAATTATAAGCAATTGAATCTTTAATTTGCTGCATGAATCGGCTGTAAAAATATGACTGCCATCGTGAAGCCTAGAAGTGTAAGTTGTTGAAGATGTCACAGTTCTTGCTGCAACTGTGAGGTCATCCAGTTTACATTGCTTTCTAAACTTAAAAAAATCACAGAGCCCGTTGAAAACCTTCCGAAAATGACTTGATTGGTATCTACATTATTGATTGGAGCTTTTATCTAGGAAACAGGATCTTACGAATTTTTTCGCTTATTTCATATATGCACACAACGGCCACTTTTCCACTGCATGAAACTCCAAGGTCGTTAAGAAGTTGGGTATTCTAAGCAATAAAATCATTAACGACGAAATCGAATAGAGAGTGTATGTCACAGACATTTTCTTTAAATATCCTGCATAGTGTACATAATAGTTTGTAAACACTAGCGTAATTGAACATCAACTTGCCACGCATGGATACCAAGGCTAAGCATTAGAGTTTGAAGTGTCTCTAGTATTTTAAGTTGTTGGGAACCTGAACGAGTAAGGACGTGTTTAGAAAAATGAAAGCGTCATTAAAGCTTACAAAATCAAAACACTAGTATCATTTATGCGTGGTGAACAAAGTGAACAGTTCAGTAATTTTTTCATCAAGTTATCAGAAAGACATGAGAGAACGCAGAATAAGTCTAATAGTTAACTTACTATTCTATGACTAGAATAAACGGAAATTCAAGTTCAACATATAAAATAGAACTCATATTTTCCAAATTTAATTTTTTTAAAAAGTCAATAGCTTTCAACATGATAGTACAGAATAACCCAATAATTTAGAATTACGACTAAACAATCGCATTTCCTATATAAAATGCCCAATTGTTCAACATCTAAAGCGTACCATTTTACTAAAAAACTGTTTAAGTTGAAAGGCAATCTTAGAGATAGTCTTCCTTTAGATATTGATTGAAATAATGCATTGGTTTATAAAAGTTTACTCAGATTCATGAATCGGTTCAGAAAAAAATAAAACTAGTTGAGACGAAAAATCGACATGACAAACTTACGAAAATCGTTTCATGATGAGGATTCCGACTTTCACCCAAACGTTTTGATGACGATTTTTGTAGGCAGTAAAGCTGTTGACGAAGATATGCATTAACACATACACAAATATTTGAAAAATGCTGAATGGCGAATTAAAAGTTCAAATTATTTCATTGTTATTTGTTCTCATTGTTAACTGGTTGTAATATTTCTAGGTTTTCCAACATGTGTATCAAAAACCAATTTAATCACTATAGTTTTGTCTCTCATACGTTAGATTTCACGACCCCAAAATCGAAACATATGAGTGAATATACTGATGACATTAATTTCAAATATATTTTCTGTCATTTTTCAAGCTTTCAAACATATCTATCAAAATCAATTCAGTCAAGGTAGTTTTGTCTCTCATGTGTTTAACTTCATTGAAAAAACCAGTGACATCCATTCAAATGGCCATGTCATGGTAAAGAGTTTATCTTTGAATTACTCCTTAGCCACTGCTTATCGAAGAATTTTACAACTCCATTTAAAATGCTAAACCAGAAACATATATATTCAAGTGATAATTACTTGGACATTATTGAGGTGACCAAGGTCCCATTAGGCGTGGGTGGGTCCCGAGGTTCCCCTGCCTTGACAGCTTGCAGTAACCCATTTTCCGGCACCAAGAGATCGTCGGAGAAGGCATAAGTTTCTCCAGATGATATTCGGTTGTCGTACCGCAGACCCCTCTATAACACGTTCAAACGCTAATCATAATTTTATCATCATGTTCATTCGGTGTATTTGTATACGTCCAAGGCTCTTAAAATACCACGATTCCCTTTTAATCGTTTGGCTCATATCGGATACCGACTGGTTGCTCATAATCAGACGCTAAACAGTTCAATAATCCGGTGCTCGATTTGAAATGCTTTCATTCAACGGTTCTCAATTGCGCATTCGAGACACTCTGTGATGTATATATATTTGAATGTAGTTAATAGCTTGTGGCGGATATCAAAACAACGAACTAGCGAGTTTGAACACTTTAAGGTCCCGTTGTTCTAAGCCACAAGATAACTTTAACTCGTCAAGGGGGTTGTAATGCATTACGTCATGGCAATAAGATTAAACTTTGTAAAAAAAAAGGTGTTTAAGGCTGCTAAAAATTTAAAATACGAGCTCAACTTTATTTCATTACGTAAAACTTAAGAAGTCATGTGAATTATAATATCAGGATATTCAACCCGAAACAATCATATCTTGACAGATTAACAACAACTGAAGGCGATGACCCTTAAGGCTGACTAGGATCATCTAGAGAATAGACTATCTTGTCTGGATTTATTCAAAATGACGTTAACATCAAATGGAAATCCATCAACAGCTCTCTGCCTCTCAACTTCCGATTCCGACACTTCAAATGAGTATATAACGTGAGTGATCTGAATGTATGATTCGAACCAAAAAAATATTTTGTGTTGAAATATATGAATATGATGATAATAATTATTACCTTTGTGCCATTAGTGAAAGGTTTTTCCTAAGTCACTACCTTAAGCGTTAGGTATTTCTTATGTAACAAAACTATGCGTAATGCTACATTCAATCATTAGAGATCACCAGAATAGCATTAGAAGTAAAACATATATAGAGGATATATGTTTTTCTTCGAGAAAGACAATGTTTATCTCATCAAATGAGGTAGCCACTGTAGCAAGATAAAGGGTTTAATCACTGGTAGAACAGGATATACACTCTCAGTAATTTGATACATTTGCTATTTTACCCCATGGTTTGAATGTGCGACGTTGTTGTTGAACTCGAGTATTTTGGAGTGGTAGGCGTGGTAATCGGGCACTGTTTGTCTCTCTTTCTGGCGTTCCCGAGAAGGTCCTAAGGGCTTGTAGGAGACAATTATCCAGATTCCGTTATTCTACAGGATAATTTACAACAGTGTTAACTTTGGTCAACATGTAACAAGGATTATGTGGAAAGGGAAGTAACCTCTCTGTGAACAGGATGAAATACCTATATCTTAAGATATCCTTATGAAATACCATGTAATTTACATTCTTAAATTTAATCAGTTTCGGAAATTGACCGTAAAGGGGTAACACATGGAAGATAATCATAATTGGTAATTATACGGTAATCTAAACCGTTTTTTATGCTCAAATATCAAAATTTGAACGATAAATATACCAGCAACGTTTTTTAGACAAAGGTTATTTCGAAAATGATCAATCGAATACCAAGTCACGAAAATCGAAGAAAAAACAGACCCATATGCTCAAACAGATGAGTAACGACTTATTTTCCATATATTTACTCGGCTTATAGTTAAAAGATCTTATCTTATTGTTTAATTCACAAATGAATGACAATATGTTATTTTAAGGAGCTCGTTCATGTTGAAGACTTCATGGAAGATGGATGGAATATGAGAGATTTATTAGTATTTTTTTTACCAAGAAATGACATTTCTATATTCCTCAAATGATGATACAGAAATTAATTTTAAAATATTCATTAATTCATTAACAATTGGTAAAATTCGGTTAATTTTTCAGCAGCCGTTCACAATGCACTATTATCAAACTTACATCACTACCAGCGGCCACGTTATTTCTGATGTAGTTGTTAGGATGAGTGATCCAGAACGTTGACAGTGCACTTGAAGACAAAGTATAACAAAATAATGGCAAGAATGTTGACGTCACTAAGTAAAACTTTCAAAGGCTTAACATACGTATATTGATTAAACATATAAATGTATGGTAAACCTATTTGTAATCATCATATTGGGCTTCATCTTTTTTATACGATGCACAAGGGCAAAATATAAGCTTTTCATTCTGACGTCACAACATAAACAATGCTTCTAACTAAAGTTCGCATTATAAATGCCCCAACAGCGGTGACGGCGCTTAGATCTCTAGTTTAATCTTTTTGTTAGATATCGGAACTTCGGACACAAACATAAAGTGGTATACTTAGTTCCATGAGTACTTTGTCAATGAGGTTCATGCCTTAGTATCGGTAAATTCATCATTAAAGCTCTGTAAATAGTAATAATTAAACACTCGTTTTAATCATATTGTGTCATAAACAGTCATATATATTCATCTGTATAGGTTTGATATTGAACGAAGACAGTAATTTCAAAAAAGATAAACTTGGTGTAAATTATTACCTTTCTGAAAATCTGACCCTCTTTATTCACCAAGCTTACTCACTCGCAATGTCCCCTGTATGTCTTGTTGCACCAATCTTGTTTCATATCCGTCATCAAGAAGATACCGTGTTGTGTCCCCAGTCCCAGGTTCCCGTCCAGGATGTTCCTCTGTTCCACGCTGTCCTCCAGGAAATAGCTGTGTCCGTGAGTCAGGTAACATACGTTGTCAGATATCTGCATGAACGTTTTGAATCTGGTTATTGTTATGTGACTACATGAACACAGTAAATATAACACTTAAGCTCTGCATGACAGGTCTGTGAGGATATGATGACACTTCCAGTGTTGTCTTAGTATTTACAGTTGCGTCACAAAGTTTCATGTAATTTGGGTTTCGTTTTGACGTCAATTGCATATACGTTTTCCCATAAAAAGAGTCATCCGTCAGTATAAACCATTCCTAAATTTAGCCTGTGTCCCGAAGGTCAGACATATTTCTCACAATAAATCATTCTTCATTCTATGTACACTCACCTCAGCACCGTCTGATCCGTGTATGGTAACACATCTTGTCAGAGTGTGATGTATGGAAGTGCTCCGCAACGAGTTGCCGTACACCTCATCGCACATGTGAAAGTGAAAGGCGTAGCTTCCTGTAGTAAGCAGATGTTGTGAATATCATTTATCACAACAGTGTTTTACCATCGACATAAGTTACGGTTTCACTTGTATAAAAGCCATTCAAGTACAGGATATGGTTTGGAACTATGGAACAGAAATATTGAATATTGAATGTAGATACCTACATGATATCACAAATAACCCGTTTGTATACATGGCGAGAAATGGTTGTAATACTATGGAAGGGGATGTGTGCCAAAAATGAAATCATGTAAGTTCGTAATTCGCAAGTTGTAACATGTCGTTCTCAACCATGCAATTCTCGAAAAGACAAGTCCAAGTATGCAAACCTAACATTTCAATCCTGTAAAACTCAACTTTCTGTTCTCAACTTTACAAAGTTGAAATGTTATTCCAGAAATTTCAAAGTCGAAACTCTTTTTTGTATTTCAAATAAGAGGGATGTACACATTTAGCAATGCTACAAGTTACGTTTTACAATTGGTAAATGAAAAATGAAGAGTTGTAAAATCAGCCTTGCCAAACAGACTTTTGCATCTGGAGTTTTACATGAGTTGCATGGTTATGATTGCAATGTTCCGAAATACATCTGTACACGATTTCGCATTGACCATATTTGGAAGTTTAACGAAGACTGCCGATGATTTCCGAAGATGATCGGTATTTGACAACAACGAGACCTCCCTGATCCAAGCTCCATGCAACGCTGTGCAAGCTTTCCGGATGGCGTTCAGTTGAGTCCACCGCAATGCGCGGAGCTTGGGCTTGCGAACATCACCTTTTGTCAAAGTTCTTAGTAACTCGCGTACGGTGTTTTCGAACCCCTTAGGCAAATAGAAACAATATTGTAATAGAACAAATATCATTTGCAATTAATTCTTATCCGACCATTATCGAAAAAGAAATCTTGAATACGTAATTCTATCAAATATACCCGTGTTTATTGCAAGAAAATTTCCGAACTTCGCAGTCAACGCATATTAACTTTTCGGGCGCCGATTTCAATAGTTCAAAATACTTAATCAATTTCGTACCGTAACAAATTTGTACAAAACTTAAAAGTATCATTTTTTAAAAGCACATGTTTATTGTTTAGTAATTGGTATAACAATGGAATATGAGCGTTTCTGACGCCTTTGTTAAAGCATGATTACTTTGTAGACAATCTTCAGCACAATACTTTTGTGTCCTCTTGGCAATTAATTTTAAATGATTATTATTTTATGACATCACCTAATTATGATTTATCACTGGGAGACAGTTTACTTAACTGATATGAAGTTTGATTTTATGTTGATTTTAAGCCGCACTAGCGTAAAAATCCCTTCAGTTATGCACTTGCACACGGTTGATGAACACAGTTGGTAACATTTGTAATTAAACACTCCTTTGGATAAAATTCAAGATATACACTACGTGAATCGTTGATAACTAACTATTAATTACAATACAATAGTCGTGTTTTTGTTGCTGTGCCACTTTTCTTGATTTATCGAGAAATCTAAGTTGTACGTACACCCCCAAGTTATACGTATCGAAATGTATAATCTTGTATTTCAAATAATTGTTAGAATTTTTACATCTTGATGATTACAAAGGTATTTGATTTAAATTGTTGATGATATATCTGAATTTGCAAGAGCTTTTCGACTTAATATTTGGCAAACTTTGTATCAAACAATGACCCGACGTTCTCTGGCGGCCTGCCAGACCGGGCAAAAGTAATAGACCGTTCGCTTTTAAGACGACCCTACTAACTGTCGATCGGGCGGAGAGTTAAAAATAACATGTCACATGATATGCCAGTCATGTGATTTTGACATGTTCTTCAATCAAATTTCTTCATACTGTTTAAAAACGTCTGGTTTAGAACGTTCATAGCTTTAAAACATGACTTTAAACGGTATCAGTTGAAATAAATGTTTGTTTTAACGGAATAATATTTTTTGGTTAAACGACCGAATGAAAGACTAACAAAAGAAAAATTAATTCTTTTCAATGATTTTGGAACTTTCCCCTAACTTTACGTTGCGTAGTCATTTTTCTAACAGTTAATTTGAAAGAATCACACGCCCGTGTTTTAGGGGTAACGTGGGTTTACAATGTAAATATATTCTTTCTACTGTTATTTGTCTTTGCGCGTCAAGTATGCTGTTGTTTCATTATTCATAAACCAGTCTCTTAATTTGATGAGTTTTCTAAACCCAACAGTATCTTGATATCTAAATTGGGATTATTTTATAGTGAATCATCTCGATGCAGTAAGTTGTGCAGAGATTAAGTGTCCAGTAAAGTCTAACCCAGAATTAAAGTTCATAATATTCTTTCGTGAGATAAATCTCGTATAACCCCTACAAAAACAGTGGAAAAACAAAAGGTGAAGGTCGCATGCCCAAGCTCCGCGCATTGCGGTGGACTCAACTGAACGCTATCCGGAATGCTTGCACAGCGTTGCATGAAGCTTGGATCAGGGAGGTCTCGTTGTTGTCAAATACCGATCATCTTCGGAAATCATCGGCAGTCTTCGTTAAACTTCCAAATATGGTCAATGCGAAATCGTGTACAGATGTATTTCGGAACATTGCAATCATAACCATGCAACTCATGTAAAACTCCAGATGCAAAAGTCTGTTTGGCAAGGCTGATTTTACAACTCTTCATTTTTCATTTACCAATTGTAAAACGTAACTTGTAGCATTGCTAAATGTGTATATCCCTCTTATTTGAAATACAAAAAAGAGTTTCGACTTTGACATTTCTGGAATAACATTTCAACTTTGTAAAGTTGAGAACAGAAAGTTGAGTTTTACAGGATTGAAATGTTAGGTTTGCACACTTGGACTTGTCTTTTCGAGAATTGCATGGTTGAGAACAACATGTTACAACTTGTGTATTACGAGTTTACATGATTTCATTTTTGGCACACATCCCCTTCCATATAATACTGATTGAGAACTGCACACAATGTTATCTATTTTCAATTGAAATATGTCAAATGTATAAATATGATAAGTGTTATGTATCCGCTGAAGTAGAAATGAATGACTCACTGGAGAATACTGCAGTGTAATGTTTATATTCCAATATTTAACTAGTTTCACACTGCTGTGAAATTATATGTAGGATTGTAAGGTAAATCATAAACCTTGCACCCGTACTTTGATGATTGCATGCAAAGGCTGAATCATATACGGTATTCATCTTTATCAAACGTACATAAAAAAAATAAAAAATAGAATAACTTCAAAACAAAACGTTGTTCATAACAGCTGGTAGCTGGATGACTCACTGGAGAATACTGCAGTGCAATGTTTATATGGCAATATTTAACTAGTTTCGCACTTCTGTAAGGTTGTATGATGTTACGCAGTTGGTAGAGACGTCAACTTGGTACTGATTTGGGGATATCGTAGTTTTAGCATACAGTCGGCAATTGCACTTTATTAATATCAGCGATAAATAAACAGAATACCAAACCTTCTGGTGATCCAATTTTAATAAACCTGTGAAAGACTTGGCGTTGTCATTTCTTTAACATACCGCTTTGTACATCACTGGCTTCTTAACCTCCATCTCTTTAGTAATTGTATTTGCTCTTCTTGTTAATTTGTTTTCTCTGCTAATTGTTAACTTGTATTTATATCCTCACATCTCATTAAAGTGTTACCATTGCTTGAGAACGACACAAGAATCTGCGTCTAAACGTCGCATTTGAGAAGTTGTTATCCATATAATTCTTGTTATTATCTGGCGTTGTCTTCGTCCAATACGAAAAGCTTTAACTAGTTTGTTCTTAATGGATCTCTTACCCAAATATTTATGTTGTCCCATATGGTAAAGTTCGGCGTGCTCGATATGGACGGCTGTAAATCCTCTCACAACCTATTGGAAAATATGAATTTGTATTACACGAAATTTTATTGAGAATAATGTGCCCACGAGGACATAAATAACATATTATTTGGTTGAAAACTGATGTTCGTCAGTAACAAATATGTACAGCATTGGTGTTAACGTATGATTAATCCATGGTGATGACCTCACGCCCGGCCCTGGTCCTTTGGTCAGATTTTAAATGGTTTATTAGTAAAGACTACTCAAATCATGTTTTCAAAATGACATAGCTGAAATTGGTCATTAAACGTCTCAAAGATTGACATATACTTTTGAAAGTAAAAGAATCAAAACTCGAACGGGCAATCCCTCCCCTCAGCGATTTTTTACCTGTAGATCAAGTTACATTCAGTGACAGTCCTATGTTCTAAAGTTAACAGGTAAAATATGACACGGAGAGAGAACTTAGGGAGCATTATCGGAGCAAGTACAGTGCAAGGTATTAGCTTTGTCACTTTGTGGTGCATGAAGACCGGTTGTGCATGTGTGTGAATGAGTTGATTTCACAAGAGTTATAAATGTGGGACGAATAGCCTAAGTAAGAACAGATAAGTGGATTATTTCAGCGAAATATTAGAAATATATACAGATGAAAAACAAAGAAATTTTCAAGTTTCGTTAAGTCATAAACGGTTGAATATGGAAAAATGAAGAAACGGGGCAAATTCGTGTAAGAAAATCAATGAGTCCCGAAAGCCTATTACAATTTGTTGTTCAAAATCACCTCAAACATTTACTTCGTTCTTCACGTGGTAACACACACCGTAAATCACTACAAACTTCAGTTATACATCTGTGAAAGGAACCGAGAAAGGTTACAAGATCTAATTAAGAAATATGATAAAACCAGAAAATCGATTTCACATAGGTGATAAATTTGTGTCCAATTGCATCCATCCTCAATGTAAAATGTATACACTCTCGCTCCACTTACATAACCTGGGTTATAACTATATAGATTTTTGTTTCACGTAATGATGTTAATTCACTGTTTTCTGATAAAAACCTTTCAACTCAAACTATATATTCAGTAAGTATATTTACCATAAATAGTGTGAAATTTGAAAATCAGTAATGCAAAGTAAAGGAAAGATTTGTACATTACCTTGATGTGACCTCCATGCATGTCTTTACCAAATTTCTCACAAAGATTCGCATCAGCCTCGTCAAACACGTAACAATGATCCTCCATGATTCCTTCGATGAGAATGCTCTGACTCAACATTGCCACCTCGGCTCTCTCGTCTACACCCTGAGTTATCTCCCCAAAGTGCATGTACTCGAACTCGTCTGAAACAGCGTAGTATACAACTGTATATAGTCACTATATTATACCAAGTTTAATTTATTTAGATTTTTGAAAATCAGTATTCAAGTCATATAGACGTTTTCCAGTCCATAGCATCAAAATGTAAACGAAGTCAAGTGCATATACGCATGGCAGTACCATTAAAAGCCCACGTGTGCATCTTAAGGCAAATCATAAAACTTGCACCCGTACTTTGATAATATCATCCAAAAGCTGAATCATATACGGTATTCATCTTTATAAAACTTACATAAAACATTTTTTTAAATATAATAACTTCTGGTAGCTGGGAGACTTTTTCACAGGAAACTAAGACTATAGAATGATGTGTAAATAATAAGATGATGAAGAAAACTAAACGTTGGTATTATACCCATATTTGGTAATAACTTGGTTATATTTGAGATAACTATCTGCAAAAGTACAACAGATTGTTGGCAGTGTGGAGAAAGAGAAATTTAACATTGATCGGGAAAATCACTGTCATTAAAACACGAGCCCATTCTAAATTATTACATATTTCAGCTCATTGCCCAATCCTCCAAATGACTCTATTAAATCCCAAGAACAAATAGTTTTTACTTTTATCTGGAATGATAAAAGAGGTATAATAAAAAAGGAGCACAATGAAAAGATTAACAACTGAAGGAGGATTAGGTATGGTTGATATAAATCTTTTTTATTGAAGCTCTAAAATTATCCACTTTAAAACTTTATAATAAGAAATCACCTAGTATTAATCCAAGTGATGTCCCTTTCAATGATATCTATAAATATGGTGCAAACATTGCCAAACTTTTCAACATTGAAAACCCTTTTTAGTAAGATGTTTTCATAGCATGGAATAACTATTTAAAAAAACTGTATGTTGATGGGGACAACATTGATTACTTGCTAGCAGAGCCATTATGGCTTAATCATAATTACAGTTGCATACTGAAAGGAATATTTCCTTAACTTCTTCTATTGTATTACCTATAAGTTTTATGTTGAACTTTATTGACTATGTAACCGAAGGGAACAAATAAAAAAAAATATAAATGTTGTACATTTTCGGGTCAAATCCCTTGGGGATTCTTACCATAATTCTCAGAATATCTCAAAGTATACTTTAAGCACTGTGTGAATCGAACTGCATGCATGCACTAAAATCTTTCTGCACTCGAAACACTTTTTTTATCACAAAGAACGAATCCTTTTTTATGTTTGAACCCTGTTTCAAATAAAGATTTAGATCAAGGGAACATTAATTTAGTGAAATTAATACAAAGACTCACGGTCCAGGCGGACTTCGTTAACAGCGCAGTCGCTACATTCAACTATGTCGAACTCCTCGGCTTGTTTCCACTCGTAGTCTGTGGACGCGACGACAATCCGATCACCTTGCAGAAGAATCCAACCTTTTAATCCTTATTCATCATAACCTCCTCCGCAAAGCATAACTCGCACAAGACACGATAAATGGGTGATTAAAGTCATACAGCATTTTCCTTGGCAATAATTTGCTTGCTCTCGAGTCTCCAGTCTATGGTCTTATCAAGTTAGAAAGGTTGCAACTTGACACAAAAGAGGGAGCAGCACTCAAACTGGTACTGGCACTCAGCAGCAAGGTTTTAAAAGCCAGTGAAAATGCAATGCGGGGATAGTTCATAATTCTCTAAGCATAATGGCTGTATTAAAGCTCAGTATTTCACTTATTTCTTTGCGAATTTATCACTACTGGAACACATGTAAAGTCTCCACATGAAGTTAATATAGACAAGAGGTGAGGTGCGGTGAGTTGGTATTTAACGCCGCTTTCAAGATTATTTCACTTATATCGCGGCTGTTAGTATTATTGCAGGGAGAAAGCCCGCAACACCATTGTGGCTATGCATTGGGGTGAAACCTGCGAGCAACGGCTGTAGATATAGCATCGGCTGGAACTAGCGAACCATGGGTGGTACTGCGCTGAATTTCAGTGCAGCATTGCACCCAAACCTGACTGCGTGTAGAACAGTTCTCTACTGCAGACAAAGTTGCCGAGCCCCTGGCGGGATTGAACCAGGGACCTCCTGATCCGAAGCCGAACGCGCTAACCACTGCGCTATCCCGCCCCCAATATAGACAAGATGTTTCACCGCAATTTATAGCGACAGTATTGTGCAATAATAAAACAGCAGTGATTGTCACGGTGTAATGAAGTCTAAAGGAGTTAACAACTAATTAAGGAGGTCAACAACCCGTGAATAAACAAATAGACAAGATGTATGGAATTACTCTAGCATAACCCCAGACATTAAAACAACAAGATAAGCTAATGGCCGTCTTAACGAGATAGCATCAATCAGACAAATCAACACTGGCGTGAATTAACAAGGAACTTAACGGGACACGAATGGACTAAAATAGGGGTGAATAAACAACAAGCACACAGTACTTTAGATGATCCCTAATCACTACTTGAGTGATTTATAAATAAGACCCTTAGATAGTTTTAGTAGGACTTATAAAAAGAATGGGATGGAAGGTAAGGTTAAAACTGTAAGTCTTTAAAGGAAGTGACCACGTATTCCAAAAAGGTACAGAGGAATAAAGGAATATTAACCTTAACAATTCAACTTCCAAAGTCCAAGAGTCATTCCGCGACCACCACAATAAATACAAAATAAAAAGAAATAAATCAACGTAAAAGTGATTAACTTTTTTATGTTGTCGATGTTTTAAGCAACCGGACAATATAACAATTTGGCTGAAAAATAACGCTAAATTTATTATTTGAACATTGCAGTTAGTCTACCACGGACTTTCATTATGTAAGATATGTAGTATTTTTTAGTTTAATTTTCTGCTTATTAATACAAACGATTTTTTATCGCTCTTTGATGTACATTTACTCACCTACAAGCCATGAAGAAACATCATGAAAGAGTTTAATTTTTGGATACGCGACATCACCAAGAATCACTTGAATGTCATTCTGTTTGCTCTTCGTGGGGTGTACATTACATGTTACACGGTACACGAGGTCAGTTGTAGTGTCGTAGTACACTTGGGGACCGCTAGATGTCGTTGTGTCGTCATTCGGATTGACTACGTGGTTTTCTCGTGTTGTACTTGGATCGCCTATAAATGTTAAAAGATTTTTATTGAAAAACTGTTATAGTTAAATCGCGTAATGTTTCTAAGTATAAAACAATATAGGTTCGTTATTGAACTATACAGGAAACAACCGATAATATTCGATTAAAACCACAATTTGAATCAAGAAATATAAAAAACGATTCATATAACCTCTCGTCTGAGAACTTTTAATTTTGATAAAATTTTCAAACTTCCTTAAGCACACTGAAGTTTTCTAATAACATCTATATTGAAATCAAGTGACCGGTTATATTACCAGTTCTTGTAATGAAGGCATAAGCATCTCTGTCCTGGACATTCCGCAAAACTGATGACGTCAGACCTCCTACAGCCTCAACTGCTGAATAGATTTTCTCCCAGTCTCTTGTCACAGTTCCCATGCCAATCTCTTCGTTAAGAGTAATAGCGAGGACCTTCTCCTTAGGAATTTCTGCAATGTCGACTCTTGTGATTTCACAACACATAAAGACAACTCATTACTGCTGAAACTCACTCGTTAGAAACTTGATATAATGGTGGAATAATTGCATTTAAGGTCAATCTTTTATCACAAATAATCAGGTTTTCTACAAGGTTAACTACTTTCTATTATTGTACAATAAGGTGCATTTTACGAGTAAATATATAGAAGTTATATGACTGTTCTTTTTTCATCCTATTTTCAGGTTAAAGTGAAACTCACTCGCGATGAAATCATTAAATTTGTCCTCAATGAATTCCACATCATTAGTAGTTTTAAAGACGCCAAAGTCAAACAGACTTCCATCAAGGTTGAAAGCAGCAACATGGAAACCAGATCCCCCTTCAGAGCCGTATACATTCTCCTGAAACATGAACTATCGAGTATCATAATTCGATCGGAAAGAAAGTGCGGTACCACCATTCATCAAAAGGCTAGTCATAAGGTGCTATACATAGCAAAGTTGAACCCTCTCAGTTGGAACAATTGGCGCCGCTCATTGAATGGAAGACTGATATAAGGGTTTGATTTACGCAGTGACCACTTCCTATTGTTGGTCGCCTATCTCTAGCTAAGAAATTAAACAATAAAAGTTGATAAAAAGAATCTGTCTCCAAAAATAAAGTTCACAAACATTTGTCCACAATGACATTCATGAGAAACGAAATCCGCCAAAGGTATTTACAAATGTTTAAAACAAAGATACTCAGAAACTAGAGCGATGCTTTGCATATTTATATGAAATGTCCAACTAAAAGAACTTAATGAGAGTAAGTGACTTGCTATAGTAACAAAAATATCATATACTTCCGATGCGAAATCGAAGAAACCTCAATAATTCCCAGCCACGGTTGAAATATTGCCCTTTTATTACCCAATCACCTGATAGATAAGTGACATTCCACAGTTGAGACTATACATCTTTCTTACCTCTCTATACATTTTGCCTATTGCCAACGTACCTGAAGATTGAAGACAAAGCCGCATGTATCAACACCTGCCGGTACAGTCTGTATAAGTTTAGTCCAGGACTTCTTGGGTCTCCCATGAATCTCCAGAGTTCCTCCTTCGTCAACACCGATAAACTTCCTACCGAAAGGTTCTACTATGTTATCCGTGTTCGACATTCCTGGAAACAAGAGACAGTTTTTAAAAAGAAATCTTCGTCACTACCGATATACCGACCGAATGGTTCCACTATATATCTATCAATCTATCTGAAAACCACTCGTTGAGTAGACAGAGATTTTTTTACATGAACAGGAGGTAATGTAGACTGATGCTTGATATTTTACAACAAAGACAGCAATATCACTTTATAACAATATGATTACCCGTGAGTCTGATATTGGCCTTCTTGGTGAATGGACAGTCAACATCTCCAATGATGAACGTTCCCTTGACGTGGATGTGGTCAGTGGTCACCACGAGTCCATCAAAGTCCCCCCACACCAGACTGGCCCCGCTCTCGATGGTGATTCCCTTCAGACTCGGAGGGGAGACGTTCAGACGGACATGTTTCCCGGTCTTGATGACAGCAAAGTCTCCTACAGTAGGGACGTCATTGTCCCAGGCCGCGGCAGAGTCCCAGTCAACGAGACTCGTGTCGTCGTAGGAGCAGGACGCTGATGCTTGCACCAACAGGGATATTAAGAGAACAAACACTAGGAACGACATTGCTGCACTGATGAGGGCTCTCAGAATTCTATATTTAAGCCGGACTAGAAAACCAAATATGGAACAAAAACGTGATGACTGGACTTCGTAATCTCACCCAAGCTGCCGAATTAATAGTGTCACAATGGATGTTAGATACACAAACTGTTTGATTTCGATTTCAGTTAAAACTGTTTTGATAGTTTTCATATTGAAAACACCAGATTTCATGGTATCATTTACTCTTCAAAATTGAAAAGGATATTGCATTTTGATTACTAGTTGTATAGTGTATTGAAATAACGACTTTCATTGTGTTTTTCTTAGTTGACTATTATGATGTATGATCTGTTATTGTTATAAATCTCACTTCTATTGTAACCCAAATTTCTTTAATCTTCTTTCAAATGTAATGATTTTGCTTCTATCAAATGATAATGAATGTTTAGTTATTAATATCATTTGTCATTACATAATCATAAACTTGTATCATAAAACATATGTTTTCAATAATCGAGAGTCGACTGAACAATAGGTGAAACAATTTGTTAATAATGTGATAGACATACATTCTAAATGAAACTTTATACTTACATAAGTAACAAGATACTTATTGTCATTGATTTCAAACTAAATTGGTGGACTTTTTCTTTGAAATAAGTGCTTACATTATCTACACTTGGAATGTTCTTTTATAAGATGTTGTGGGAACTAATACCGAACGTTTAACTCTTTAAAGTTTGAAGGTTGTTTTCATAAACACATTGATGATGGACATGGCACATATCGGATTTTTTTAGATCTTTCTTCCATTCCTGTTACTTTAATTGTATGTTGAATGTTTGGGTGAAATTGTACCTGTTTGGTTTAAACATATGACATTGGTCGGGCAAAACATGCGTAACACTTTATTCTTCATTCTTTAACACTTTATTCTTCATTCTGTTTCATGTATATTGCCATGGGTTTACTAGGGGCGGGATAGCCTAGTGGTAAGGTTCGGATCCAGAGATCCGTTGTATGAATCCGGCCATGGGTTCGGCACCTTTGACTGCAGTTGAGAGCTATTCTACACGCAGTAACGTTTGGGTGCAATGCTACTCTGAATTTCAGCGCAGTACCACCAATATTTCGCTAGTTCCAAACGATGCTCGCATGTTTCACCGCAATTTATAGCGACAGTATTGTGCAATAATAAAACAGCAGTGATTGTCACGGTGTAACGAAGTCTAAAGGAGTTAACAACTAATTAAGGAGGTCAACGACCCGTGAATAAACAAATAGACAAGATGTATGGAATTACTCTAGCATAACCCCAGACATTAAAACAACAAGATAAGCTAATGGCCGTCTTAACGAGATAGCATCAATCAGACAAATCAACACTGGCGTGAATTAACAAGGAACTTAACGGGACACGGATGGACTAAAATAGGGGTGAATAAACAACAAGCACACAGTACTTTAGATGATCCTTAATCACTACTTGAGTGAGTAAATAAATAAGACCCTTCGATAGTTTTAGTAGGACTTATAAAAAGAATGGGATGGAAGGTAAGGTTAAAACTGTAAGTCTTTAAAGGAAGTGACCACGTATTCCAAAAAGGTACAGAGCAATAAAGGAATATTAACCTTAACAATTCAACTTCCAAAGTCCAAGAGTCATTCCGCGACCGCTCGAGCCGAGCCTAGTTCTTAACTACCGGTACCAGAGCAAAAGCGGGCTATTTAAGTAAACACCCTAGAGCAGTTGATGGCTTATATTTCAGATAACACGAAGTTGTGTTTCTCATAAGAGCTAAAATTAGCCCTAGCTCCATTAATATTTGGGTTACGATGCCATGCGATGGTTTAATGTAAAGGGCACAAACTCCTCTACAAGTAGATATAAATAGGTGAGGTGAGGTGAGTTGGTGTTTAACGCCGCTTTCAAGATTATTTCACTTATATCGCTGCCGCTAGTATTATTGCAGGGAAAAAGCCCGCAACACCATTGTGGCTATGCATTGCGGTGAAACCTGCGAAGCATTGACATCTTAATGTTGCATGTAAATAGGCTGGTAAATGGAGCATGAAAATGACATATGAACACATAAAAAATAGCCTAAGTCGGCGAATAAAGACATGAATGATAACAATGGATACATGAATGTAATAAAGTACATAATATGTACTTTCAATATATACAATAATTGGTGACATTTGATAAAAGTACATTAGATGAGAGGCGGGAAAAAGGACGCGCGCTCGAACCGTGTGACAGTGATAAAAAGTCAACACCATTGATGACCAATATGTATCTCATTATGAAGACGAGGCTGGATCAGGTTTGCAAACCTTCGACTCAACATATCAGGATATATTTCTAACAGATATCCCACAGGCAGCAGACGACCTACAATCGATCAACACCCTCTTTGAAGAAATTGAGAAGCAGCACCAGACCGTTGAACACAAAATACGCAAAATACGCGTTCTCAGAGGCCAATTCTTTCAATAGCTCAACCAGACCTTCAAAGAAAGTACATTTGACCTCAACAAGGACCTGTTTACATTTGAAATGATACTCCCTAATGGGAAAAGCGAGATTGTTGAAAATAGTGGTGGAGTTGACCCGGATTCGCAGGTGGAACTCTTGTCTTTTTTTCATGACAATTGCTGTTTAGAAAAAAAATTAAAGTGCCTTTCATCAGAATGATTTTTGGGATTCGGACTGGATGGCCATAGCAAGCGTTCTTCATCTTGGTTGGAAAACACAGAGATAAATACCATACATCTGTCAAAGGCATTCTTGTCAGGCTGTTTGCAGTTGGCTCTTTGGAGTTGTCTTTGCAGATGCAAAACCACATCTGGTGACAGAGTATCTGGCATATCTGCGGCTTGGGGAAGTAAAGACATTGAAAGAGGCCATGAACGGCAATATTGATTACCAGATACAGGGGAACATAATCGACATTCCTTCAGCACATGATGGACGGGTCATTCCAACTCCTGAAAACATCACAAAGGTAACTAGAGAGATTGCACATAAGGCTCTTGTTCAGGAGCGCATGTACGTGAAAGCTTGTTGGTTTGACCATTTTATCGGAGTGAGTGAGTGAGTTTTGGTTTAACGTGTTTTAAACAATTTTATCGGTCCTGGCTTTGATCTCGGTGACATCTCACTGGACAGTCTCTACAGCGACTTTATCCCTACTGTCAGAAAGATGGTAAAACTCCTTACTTTTCCAGAAAAAATGTCGGCATTTTAAACAGCTACTTCCGGAGATTCTTATGAAATGTGTGAAAGAACTTGAGTGTGTGTGTGTGAGTTGGGGTTTAACGTGTTTTGAACAATATTTCAGTTATTAAACACGTGGATGACAAGCATCCAAAAGAGAGTGGACAGATAAGGGAGAAAGAGATCGACAGGATGAGGGAAAAGACGGAAAGAAAGGCATAGTGAGAGATAGACAACAGGTTTTAGAACGACTCAAATTTAGTCTGGCTTCTACCCCGTCGACCTGTCCAGCGTGGGTGACCCTACCAGGAGCATGTACGCTCCGGCTGGCACAGCTCTCAGGGTCTCTGAAGCACGCAAACCACCACACCACGATAAGGTATCGAGTCAAGTGAACAAGACTGAATGTTCATTTTATTTTTTCTAATCAAAATTAAAAACCCACAGCAGCGACTTGTAAGGTTATGAAATTGTCAATGACTTATGTAAGAACAAGGAGGACAATAAATTGTTATCGGGTATAGAAGGTTTTTTTTGTGAAAATCAATTAAAAGAAAATCAAGCAGAAGTATTGCCTTCATCACCAACGTTGGCTTGTTCACAGGTCACACATCATCATCAGTAAAGTAAAACTTTCGTAATACATTATTTAAAAAGTGTAGCTTATTTACAAACTATTATTCATAAAGGGGAGGTTACAACACTCAATCTTGTCCGCAATTATAATAAATCAAAGACATAACACGAGTTTAGGATTTTCGTAGACGTTAAGGATCGCTAATAATGAAAAGTAACCATCTTGCTCCTAAAGGTGTGAGGTGAGGTGAGGTGACATGGGGTTAAAAGCGGCTTTCAACAGTATTTCACTTATATCGCGGCTGCTAATTTAATTGCAGGGATGAAACCCCGCAACACCACTCTGGCTATGCATTGCGGTGAATTTGTGGTAACCAATATAGAGAGTGAGTGAGTTGGGGTTTAACGTGTTTTAAATCAATATTTCAGTTATGAAACACGTGGATGACAAGCATCCAAAGGGAGTGAAGTGATAAGGAAGACTAGGGACCGATAGGATAAGGGAAAAGACGGAAAGAAAGGAATAGTGAGAGACAGACAACAGGTTTTAGAACGACTCAAATTTGGTCTACCACGAGCTCTACCTACGTTCCGGAGCTACTATCTTGAACTCAGCGGATCTTTTCCATCCGGGAAGTGTCGCTGTTGCTGAATGCGAGCTGTCTCATTGGCTAGCGATACGTTGGGTTTGTTGGGTTTGGCTCGAAAGAGATCATGGTATTAGAAAGGAGCGAGAGCGGATTCATATACGCTGATTTAGCAGGTTAGGGGTCTTTCGACTCTAAATTTATTCTGACATTTTCTTGGCTGTCCCTGAAGCACTCTAAATTATTTAACTCCTTTGAAATATAAGAATTTTAGGGCCATTGGCCATTTAGCTCATCAGACTGTCTATGATGTATGTTATGAATTGTCACAGTGTCGTCATATAAGCTGCCACAGGATCACCAAATCCATATATTATACTCCTCGTACAACTGAGGAGTCTGTTCACAAGATTTTAGCATTCATATGCGATCATTTTGGATGAAATGTTCATTCCCGAAACATTTCATACCACACCCACCTTTTCTTAAAGAGGTCCGAGGTCTCGAGTTTCAATAATAACTAAGGAGGTCTACATTGAAAGTTAACTTTGCTTGTTAGTCCAAGGGTTAATCTTGTAATCAGAGTGTTTCTGGCAAATTCGCACTAGCAAAACCCATGATATTTGATGCTTGCAAAATCGAGAGTTATCATTTATAATGTAACTTTTCCGTCCTTGGAAACAGGTTTATATGCACTTACGACTAGTCACATTCTCTCTCAACAGAGGTAGCTCCGCCAGTTATTCCTATACAAACTCTATCATAATACGAAGGTTTCTCGGGCTTTCAGCAGCCGCGATATAAGTGAAATAATCTTGAAAGCGGCGTTGGGCACCACCTCACCTCACCTCCAGTAGTTGCCTCTACCGGCAAACGATAATCCTACAGAGAGTTGACAGACCAGGGAGGAAGGGATCGAAAAGACGAAAAGAAAGGCATATTGAGAGATAGACTCCAATTTGTTCTGGCCACCACTTGACTCAATACCTTATCGTGGTGTGGTGGTTTGCGTGCTTCAGAGACCCTGACAGCTTTGCCAGCTGGAGGTACCATGCTCCTGGTAGGGGCATCCACGCTGGACAGGTCGATGGGTAAAAGCCAGACCAAATTTGAGTTCTTCTAAAACCTAGTTTCTATCTCTCACTATGCCTTTCTTTCCGTCTTTTCCCTCATCCTTTCGATCCCTTTCTTCCTGATCTGTCCACTCTCTTTTGGATGCTTGTCATCCACGTGTATAATAACTGAAATATTGTTTATAAACACGTTAAAAAAAACCCAATTCACTCACACCAATTTGGTCTGGCTTCTACCCGTCAACCACTTCAGCTTAGGAGCAATTAAGCTCCACACAAGGTATTGTGTCAAGTGGTGGTTTTGCAAATTTTAAGGCTGGCTGCAGCGGTTCATGGCGGACTGCACTAAAACATTTTAAAAGCTGTTCAAAATCTTGTAGTGGCTTTGAAAATAAGAGTGAGGTGTCCAAAATTGACTGTGTTGTCTTATTCCCATAAGAAGATTGGTACCTAATTTGAAGACTAGCAGTTCATGAGATATCGAGGAAACAAGAATGGGAGGGACGTATGAATGCACGTATTGTGCTGACAAGGGGTCACAGGATCACGGAATCACTAATTCAGAAACCCGATCACCTAAGGAATGTTTACAAAGCGTCTTTAGTCAAGGAGTCTGTACATAAGAGTTTAAATTTCCTATGTCAATGGTTCTGGACAAGTGGATAATGAAGTCTGTTTAGATTTAACTGAGAGGTGCTTCAATCAGCTCTACAGGCTTACTTCTATAGCATTGACCACCACTTGACTCAATACCTTATCGTAGTGTGGTGGTTCGCGTGCTTCAAAACCCCCCTGAGCAATACTAGCAGTTGCTTACATGCTCTCTGTACGGTCACCAAATGTGGACTGGTCAACGGGTAGAAACCAGATCAAATTTGAGTCTCTCTAAAACCTGCTGCCTTTCTTTTAATATGTTTTTCTTTCAGTCTATCCCTCACCCTTTCGGTCCCTTTCTTCCCGATCTGTCCTCTTTCTTTTGGATGTTCCACCACTTGACTCAATACCTTAACGTAGTGTGGTGGTTTGCGCGCTTCAGAGATCCCGAGAGCTAAGCCAGCTGGAGCATATAATGCTCCTGGTAGGGTCAACCAGGCTGGTCCGGTCGACGGGTAGAAGCCAGACCAAATTTGAATCTTTCTAAAACCTATTGTCTATCTCTCACTATGCCTTTCTTTCCGTCTTTTCTCTCACCCTGTCGATCCCTTTCTCCCTTATCTGTCCACTCTCTTTTGGATGCTTGTCATCCACGTGTTTAATAACTGAAACAGTGTTCAAAGCACGTTAAACCCCAACTCACTCACTCACTCTTTTGGATGTTTGCCATCCACGTGTTTAATAACTGAAATATTGTTGAAACACGTCAAACCCCAACTCACTCACTCTACAGCACCAACATTAAAATGTCATCATTTTTATTACTCTGTAATATATCGTTTAATCGGGCATCTTTGAAATTTTTTTAATAATAATATTGATAATTGAATTATGTCACAGCCTTACTTATCAGCGATGTATCTTTAAAAGAATTAATCAAATCAAACCAATCAACGAACACAAGCAATGGGAATACCGATTTTGTGTAATAGAGGTTGAATATGCGATTGACCATTATCAAACAATTGAGGTGAGGTGAGTTGGTGTTAAACGCCGCTTTCAATATTATTTCACTTATATCGCGACTGCTAGTATTATTGCAGGGAGAAATCCCGCAACACCATTGTGGCTATGCATTGCGGTGAAACCTGCGAGCATCATCTGGAACTAGCGAACCATGGGTGGTACTGCGCTGAATTTCAGTGTAGCATTGCACCCAAACCTGACTGCGTGTTGAACAGTTCTCTACTGCAGACAAAGTTCGGGATTCGAACCTCAGACCTCCTGATCCGAAGCCGAACGCGTTAACCACTGCGCTATCCCGCCCCCCAAACAATTGAAACTTGAGGATGAAAAGTAAGTTAATTTTAGTATTTAATGGTTAGAACGTCGGTATTTTCCATTGTAAACTTAATAGAAGATAAGGGAATACTTTAATTTCTCGCATTTTATTTGATCTAAGTGTTGACTTAACAAAGACAGAATTTATTGTCCTGACGGCGCCTGACAAACAACATTCGCTCCTTTGTTGCAATCTCGGTTTTTCCAGAGCGAATCTTTCGATCTGATCCGAGCACACTTCCCATCGTCCAGGTTTTCATTCCCATGTCCACTTCGCCAGTTGGTATAGTCCAGAGGTGTTCCATCCAACCACTCGAATGCGCCAGTTGCATCATTGTATTGTAGCGCTTAGGAAAGAATGCAGTAGAAAATGTAATAGATGATTTTACATTTTAAGAAAATCATGCATAGATAAAACATAACATCAGCCATTTGTAAAGTCTGTTATATAACCGGAATGTCAGAAGTTGTTAAACGGATTACATAATAAATGAGGGACACTGTTGAATTTTTAAGATTAGGTCTTATGGATATTGCTATCCAATAAATGCTACATGTCACTATATAAAAAATTGTTTGGCTTTTCGAAACATATTTCTAAACCTCAAAGGTACATAGATAAATCTCACATATTTAGTGAAGCGATATTCCGACATAGCTCATTAAGTAATTAGCGAATGGAGTTATTCCATTGAAAACTTTGGCATTACCAAAATATAAAGAGGATGAAGGGTTTGGTATATTTTGCTTCTCACTCAATACGTAACATTTCATTGACTGAACATTGCCCTAACAGATATCAGGGTATGCATATGTACACATGTGGAGAAGAATGTGTTCCGGTTAATGTGAACTTTACCTATGAAGACATGAGTAGACCCATAACTTTCAACAAGCCCTGCAACGAAGTCGTTTTCTGAACTGTTTAGTACAGTAGCAACATCACTCACGCCCCTGGAAGTTGGGATATGGAATAAGGCATGTATTGTTTATGAGTACACTTTAAAAAGTACGCAATTTTAATAACGAACTACATCTTATAGTTGCAATTCAAAACTTTGTTATACATTTTTAACATATAAACAGCATGGTACAAGTGTAAGGATACTGATGTGTACTGATTTTCAAGAGATTGGAAATTTATTATCCAACTTAATAGAATAAGATCTTACGCTATCTTATAGAAATCATAAGGTTCAATTACTTAAGTCGACAATTATGCCAGTTTTACAGTTCAAATCAGCCCCAGCCTCAAATTTCGCCCCATATGCTTTGGTTATTAGCCTCGCGTATGGCTGATCTTTTGTACTCGGAACATTTCGTACCATTTTATAAATGTTCTAAATGGTTTTTTTTGTAGCATTTTATAAGTTGCTAGTATAAGAAAGACAAGGATACATTCGGTATATACTTGTGAACGGTATAAGGATCTTTACCGAAACGTGAAAAACAAGAAGATGTACATCCTTCAAACATCCTTGTCTTTCTTGTTCTAAAAGTGTATGTCTCCATTCTCAAGTGAATCAATTCGCCCAAAGCTCGTTCTGGTCAAAGAATGTCAAAGCAAATCCTAACCTTATGTGAAGCAACCTCCGAATGCCACAATCAAATACTTTATTAGCCGGCACCAGTTTAAAAAGCTAAATATGCTCTTACAGTTTTTATTTTTCGATGTTTGATGTTTAACTTCGTATACAAAAATGCAATCGTTTGCATATTAGAAAAATGTCAGGCTGTGATCAAATGGATATGAAAATAATTCATGTTGCTTTTCGCAAAATTAAAAGGTTATAAGAGTGTGCCATCAGTTACTCCAGGGAAGTTGGGAAAACCGTGTATCTTGAACACTGGCCCACATGAAACGTGCACTGTGATTGATCGAAATAATCTGCTTCTTGCCAATCGGGTCTAAAAGTCTAACTGAAGTCAAAGGTGAACTTGACCACCGGGGTTACCAGTACTTGGGCCATTTGTGTAACGTAGTAGATCAAAATTATGAATTGATTTAAATGAGATCGATAGGAATGTAACCCGTTAGTCACTGAAGGGTGCTCAACTTACTGTTGACAAAATGCTTGTGCAATAGCAAACGACGACGCATACTGGGCGGTATACAGGAAGCATTTGTTTTCATGATGAGACCAACCTGAAAATGGTAAAGATCCTAGTTGAATAAAACTTGTTTCTTATTAAATCCTTTGAAGTCGTTTTGAGAAAAACCATGATTCCATAGGCGCGAACCAACCTTTGTCCTTTTAATATGATAATAATACACATTAATAATTGATAATTCAACTTTTCAATTTATCCAAATCAGATTTTGCTTTCTAACAATTTACATCGACATTGCTTTAACTGTTAAAATAAGATAACATTTTCAATTATAATTTTTTTAAACAAGTCATAAACATAAAATGATATTTTTTATGCTATACGTACCAGTCGAACATGGATTGCTTGGTGACAAAGATTCTGGAACAAAGTTAAATTCATTATTTAGTGTTTCTGTGGATATATGATTAATCCATCTCGTCATACTTGGTAACTTTGGGCCTAATAATTAGTGCTCGAATCAAGAAAAGCCCAACGAGTTTTCATAAAGAAATTTTTTTTCTAACGACTCCACCCTGATTGAGTTTTCCGATCCAATCGCTTTGTCCTGAAAACCTCCCATGGCGTATCCAACTGGATTCGAACCGGTGACGTTGGCGTGAGATGCAAGCATGTTAACTTCTACATCATCGTATTCCAAACTTCATTTCAACAGTTGGCACCATTTCTGTCGTTGATTTAATGGTATGATGAGATGTACAGATGACAATTATAAATAACATACCTAAAGAGCAAATAACGCCATTCTTCTTCCATTCGTGGGTGGGCACCTCTTGGTATAATTCTTCATGGGACAGTTCTGCAAAGAAATACGACTCTAAATTGTGTTTAGTACATTGTGGTACATTGTGAATAAAATAATATACTTTACATCTATGATACATTACATATAAATGATGTCGGTTATGTTTTTCGTCTCATTATCTCTGGCCTCATCAGCCGATTCATGGTTGGGATGATTCACAAAACTGTACGACAAATTATTCAGATCTCACCATTGTAGTCCTTCTTTTTCGTCCAGTAGTCTATTGAAGTTCCAAACATGAAAATATGATTGAGGATTTCATCCTGCACGAAACAAAATATTCCATATATTGCAGATATTGATTACATACATCCATGCAATAAAGGCACCCAAACATAAGCCGATGTTGCTGTTTCGTTCATTTTTGTTAAAATGTATTCTCTCGAAGAGTTAATCTGCTTCATCAATGTGTCTGTATCCGCATAGCTCCCACAATACCCTGATATCCACCAAGACCAAGGCCTCGTATTGCTCGTATCGCATATCCAAACAAAGTAATGAGATCACCTCTCAGCAATGCTTGGCCCTGACCTTTGTATATGTCAAGGTGTCTGTAGTGGCTATGTGTAAACATATGCTGATGCAGCAGGATGCTGAATAGTTATCACAATGAAGGTTAGGTTCAGGCGAGCAAAGGAGGAGGGGTTCTGAGGTATTCCTACTATATTTAGCTCAATCAATTAATCCTTAATGTCTTTCAAGGAACATCAACACCCTTTGACATGTCTTTATCATCATATTCTGCTGGTGCACTTCTGCCTTATAGTTTGAATTTTAAGAGGTTTCTACTACATTATCAACGAATGCTTTACGTGTATATCAGGTGCTTCGACGTCTCTTTGAATAACGTTATACTTGTATCTCAACGCGTTGAAAAAAAGACAGCAATATCGTAGTGACAATAATAACTTTAGAACTTTGAATATAATCTAATCCGCATAGCCCCACCTATACATTTGATTGTAATCAAATATTCCGTATTACATTATCCATCACCGGCAGAGTTGAAAGTTGTTTGACACTTTTCCCACTCACTTTATTCTGCTCGTTGACCTCGACAAGTGTCCCCATCCTGGTGTAACACGAATATTCTGCATCTTTCTTGGACATCTCGGTATTAATCACTGCATAACAACCGTCACCAAATGTCTTCCCTTCTCCGCAACTGTCTGTTAATACATACGACACTGACTACATTGAAGGATTATTACCATTTCTAACAAAATACTAAAAGGAATGTTATATGACACATTACATGTATTGCGTAGATAAAGTTTACTTGCAAGGCTTAAAGTTAGCCTTGCTTAATCGCATCGGTATGAGTTCGGAGATTTGTGGTAACCTCAAGGAGTATCTGGATGGACTATAAAGTCAAGGTATAGTAACCTGATAGCTCAAGAAGGAAAGATAACGAAATGCAGCAAGTCTTCATTAGGCCAATGATTAAGAATGGCGCAAGTTTACCTGTACTCTTAACAACATTTTCTGCAATTTGCCACTAATTATTTCTGAAATACGTTTCGATCAAACATCTTGAATGTTAATGTTATTTGCTTTCCTTTTCATTTTTATTATGTAGTGCACATAACGTACCGGCAGTTGGAGCTTGAGCATTCACGGGCATCTGGCAGAGAGCTCTGTATGTTCCGCTCGTGTGTTTGTCGTTCCAAGAATACAGGTAATCTGCCTGGACAACTGTAACGATAGGTAATACGGCTCTGTCAATGTATAGAAGTATTCATAGCCGCAATCTCTTACTAATTCTCTGATTTCTATCGCAACAAATGCCTCGTATCGTTGTATATCAATTCAGTTGAGAGTTTTTAACTCGAGAATTTTTTGCAGTACTAGAATGAGAGGACGGGTGAAAAACAAGCTTTCTTAGAGTTTCTAATCTGCTCCATAAGGTTAGTGATAGTTGACCTTTGTACTCAAGCAAATCTGCAATAAGGGTAGAAGCCATTGACAAACATCAGAGAAGAGACGAGTAATAAGTTCTTACTGATTCAATTACTTTGGACGATAGCACCTGGCTCCTCACAAAACAGCATTCTACATGCTTTACATGGCCATGAATAACTTCTTATGTACTATGACAGTTATCAGGGTATTACAGGGCCTTAGAGAATGCCATATAAGAATAATTATCAATTGAATAATATAAAAACCAAATCTCGTAACGACTAATAGTAACAAATAGCTATCACTCACTGAATGCATCCTGCCAGTCATCGTACCCGCTTCCAACGGCGAAGTTGTTGTAGCTGCCGTCATAGGTGTCACCGTTTACAAACTGAAATACTCCTTCTTCGTTTATGTCATTCAGCCCAAACCAGGCGTCTGTCATATAAGGGCGCATGTACCGTTCAACGTTAAACTGAAAAAGGATAATCAAGCTTACAGCATGTTATGTCTGGTTAATATCGTGATTATGATATTAAATATTATTAAAATCTCAATACATACTATAGTTTCATAACTAATGAACAAAGCCAGAAAATCTAAATTCATATGATAAATTGGATGATAATGAAGGGGATGAAATTAAAATTTGAAAATTTTATCTGACGTCTCAACATTTAAGGGGAAACTATAGAACGCCTAAACCAACCAAAGTTATGCATTAGAAGTAAGTAACCCCCCAGTAGAAAAACTTCCTGATCATACTTATTATGATTATCAAACTGAAATCTTTCAATACCTACCTGGTCATCATATGAAGTGATTGAGGCGAGTGATCCCCCAAGTTGGACACAGGCTGCCTGAGCGTCCGCGTACACCACCTCCTCCTCAATGAGATAGAGACAGGTGTCCGGCCTGTACACCACACCTGTATCATCAGGACCACACGACGTCATGGCTTCCAGTGGAGCTGAAACATAGTGGCAATTAGAGATATATTTTCAGTGGAAATCGAATTCTATGACAGAAAGTTTAGGTTATTTATAAATCTGTGACATCATCAGTGTCCAGAATCCAAAATCGAGACCATATGACTCAATGGCTGCCAGTGGAACTGCATCATAATGACAATTAAACATCATTCGATGATAGGGTTAACAATGGAAGAATAAGGTCAACGGTAATATATGTGACGTTTTCATTGAGGAACGTATTGTGTCCCTACTTCAAACCGCACTAGTTTGGTCATCTCGTCAGCAAAGATTCTGCACTATACTTTGTTGGAATTATAGAAAAGCTGATAGGAAAATATTCCTGACTAGATATGATGATCACATACATGTATAATAGCGATAAAGCATTGTTAAGAACTTTATTCAAAAGGCTATCGTGCACTAGAAGTTAATATATAGATTTCCGGTACAATATATATTTAAGAAGAGCTTACGTTTTCAAATTTAACATGAAAATACGCCCCATTTCAAACTTATGAACCAACAAATGTTCAGTTTCAAATTATAACATTTTGGTGACAAAAGATTTATGATATGTGGAATCAAATATGAAGCAATAAATGGCAAACCCGCTTCCTTCTTCAGAACTTTGAATAAGATCCTTTACTTACTTACCAGGATCTAGTGGATATACAGGTTATGGTTAGAATCCAGTCACATCCTTTAACATTGACACTGCAATGTTGTATAACACTTACATATTCCTGTCGCTAAAACACTGTTGATGTTCACCTCTCCACACATCTGAGACTCGTCACCATTACACGGCTTGGTGCAGGCGTCAGTAGCCTCTCCATGACCTCCGAAAAGGAAACCGCAAAAACACCGTAAGCCGTTCTGTATAGCTGCATATGGGTAGTCACGAAGGTAACATCTGCCAACACAAATCTGGTTCTGAAAGTCCTTTATTACTTGGTAGAAAAATAATATCACGTCTTTAAGTTGATCTACATATTCATCTTTTAACACGCAAGACATCTATCCGCTTGAAAGGGCATTGTAAATGTTTACATAGCTTTCAACTTTTATGATGATCCAGAAGTCAATATTTAATTTTTAATTACCCAAACGATTTATGTTATAGCAAAGAGCTTCAATATTTGAGTCGAAAATCAGGACAGGTCCTGACAAGCGGTTTCAAACCTTGTTTCTTTATGCCCTTGCAACATTTTTACTGTTGGCAATCTGCATAATGTACAAGTAAAATGTGTAAAATATGCTTGAAACATTGAAACAAATTACATGTTGTCCTAATTCTTAACCAACTCTCATTGCTTGATTGTAATAAGATAATTAAAGAGGGCCATACCTGTGACTGCAGAACTCCTTGGTCATTGACTGACTGAGTTCAACCATTTCAAACGGGAGATCACGGTAGGAGTAATGATCTGTGTAACAGCCCAAGTCTTCATAGTCTGGAAGGAAATTTAAAAAATCCCATAAAATGCCAATCACAAACGTCAAAAATTTCATTAGAAACAAGATGACAGCAAAACGGGCTTGATTTTCAGATTTTATAATCCAAAGGTGAATTTACTTACGTAATGCGATGACAATTTCGAACAATTACAATTTTACTAATGATAAGTAAATGACTCTTTCGAAATAACTTACCTGGATAAGAGGAAAAGACAAAACAGGTGACATCAAAATCTTCTGTAGGGAACTCACTCGTTGAGATAGCGTGACCCCACTCCTACAAGAGGAAAAGTTTTAGTTTTATTTCAATTAGAAACGACCCAATATATACATATTAAAGATACGCTGCCTAAGTCGATGAAATCACATATGCCAACATACAAGACTTTACGAAAATCACGAGTCTTCACGAAAACCGGACAATGACGCTCGTCATTCAGTCAAACTGAAATTGGCACTAAGGAGGTAGCCATCCTAGGAGATTTGATTATGAGTTAATAGTGTTTGAGAAGTTTCAAACTAATATTAATGTAAAGGGACACTAAAATAATTATTGCCAATCATGTATAAGGCATTTGTAGATATATAATCAAGATATATTGAAGGAATATTACATTAATCGGTGTTTTGACACTTGTGAAATAAATAAAATTCCATGAAAATCAAAAATATATATTTTTCAATCCCAACCTCGTGTGAATCATACCTTAGTCATTGATAACGTCACATATGTCTTGACGTAGAAGTTTACACATATAAGCTGATATCCAATAAAAGAGATCACTATTAATAAAAATACCAATTTATTGAAATAGAGATCTTAATAAGGAGAATATTTCAGTACAGCTGAAGTATAAGATCATCAAGCTTATTGTAAATGAAGTCTATCTATCATTCATTTATATGAAATTTCACATGAGATCATTATTTTTATGGTTTCATAACGTTGAATTCCATATTATTTAAATATTTAGTAAACAAACCTTTGGTGCTTCATCGTTGGTACACACGGAAGGGCCTGGGATCGGAGATGTTTGCTGGCAATAAACATATTGTCATTTATTACCTACGAGGGCAATCATTTTTGGGTTCATAATTTCATGCCCTTCGACAAAATATCCTTTTCCGACTCTGACGTCTCGTCATAATTAATGTTTTGACGCCACAGTTCTCCTATGACGTTACATTCAAAATGCGCAGACTGCAGGTAAACCGCCCATGCTCGATGTTGATTTTGATTATTTTCTCTGATTTGGAGACTTCGTAATAAACAGAATATTATATGAGTGTCCATGACATACTATGTTATACTCCTTTTTTTATATCGATCTCGCTCGGGAAATACTAATAATCAGGCACTTGTGTCGTAAATATAGTATGTTATGGACACTCATATAATATCCTCTATATGGTTTTTAAAACAAGTAACCTTTGAAAGTGAATCTATAACGTTAATGTAGGTATTTTCGTAAATGAATTACCTCAAAATAAATTTTATTTACAAAAATAAACGTAAATGCACCTCAGTAAACATTACTTCTTTGTTCTTCCTTTAGAAGATTTGATAAAAAAAGACAGGATTTTTCTTAGATTGCTACAATGACGGCGACTTTATAACCTTTATCTATTCGTGAAAATCCTAAACTGAATGAACCTTATTATCGCCGTGATTCTCCTCTGATTAAAATTCTGAATTACATTATGGTTATTTGTATATAGTATAAGGTAAATGCTTGATGGATTACTTACGTCTTCTTGCTTTGTGTAAGTTCCGTCACCATAAGCAGACTGATAACAGTCTACAGTGTCGTCACTTCCGCTGACTTTGGTGATTATGATTCGAGGACAGTCCATGTTTGGGCAATCCATTGGTCGCTCAGGGTCGTGGTCATACATTCCGATTACTTTCACGAACAAGAGGCTGTTTGGGGCAATGTTTGGTAATAAGGTATTATTTGTGTCGGCGTTTGTTTACTTGTCACAATAGGTCAATCTGGAGTGTGTATTTCATCTCCTTTATACAATTTTACCTCTATTAGTAACAAGTGTAATGCATTCACGTTTTGAGTTCATTTTGACCCACCTTCCCATTCCCCTTTATTTTTTGAATGGGTTTTCCTTTTTGATGCTGTATTTTGAGTGTTTTTTAATGGTATGAGTGATGTAACTACATTTATATCGACATGTTGATGTTGAATAGATACTCTTAATGACCAAAGTCGTCATTAATTGTTTTAAACTACACTTACACATGCAGGGACCATTATAAACTAGAATGGACACTTGCCTGAGGACTAAAGTAACGAACTGAACTAGTTCAGTCTTTTCCTATCCATGCAAACCCAGAGAAAGGAATCTATCACATCAGTTCAAATGAACTTTGATGCTTAATTTTATAGTTTTAAGAACAGTTTTTGAACCCTTGTATTATACCATAATAACATTACCATGGAAACATTGGAGAGTATACAGTCAATAGATACACGATGAAGAATACTCGTCAGATGTCTGTCTGACTTATATTGCCCAGTGATTCAGCCTGTTTTGTCGTCTAGGGAGAATGGTATTTGTATTCCAAACACTGTTTCGGCCAAAATAAAAAGCGATTTGGCATTGAAGTACTGTTGTTTTTTGTGAAGACATGAAAAAATGCTTCACGGCGCCGGCGTTTAAAACTATAGTGTTATGACGTCTAGTAGGTTAAGGATTTTAAATTGCATTTTATCTATAACTTTATAATAATAATCACATATTGTCAAAATGTGCTGGAAAATAGATAAGAATAGCGTCCCATTGTGAACTGTTCCTTAACTAAAATAAGGTTAAAAACGATCTGGTTTTGTAACAGTCACATTTAGGGTAAAATTTAACTTTACCCTAAGATATAATGGTTAAACCTTATGTACTATTTTTTTTATAAAAGTGACGACCTTCCATGCTTTGTCATACCTTCTGGCCTGGTCCCAGAAGTAAGCTCTTCCTGTGGTGTCCTGGTCAAGCTCCTCGATAGTGTCCACTTCAAATGCATCGTCCTTATGGAAGGCAGGGCCGTAGAAAGAAAATTCTGTGTCAGAAGGGTAACAGAGGCCAAGTCGAATGAATTCCCCTCTTGAATAAAACGAAATGAGAATATGTAAGGAAATATTATGTGAGATAGATATAATTTATCAATTCTACATGTAATACGGAGAAGATGTTGTTTGAATTATAATTGTTGAATATTGAAAATTGCTTTGAGGGATTTATACTATTCTATTTATGTCAAATTGAACAGTTAAAAATATCAACTGAAGTACAAAAGAAAGTACCCACCCAAAGATTTTCGTATTCTGATTTAAGTTTTGTTAAAAAAGAATTTTTTAACAATGAAAACATATCGGGTTCACGCAGCTGAGGCATATCAGTTGACAAAAAGTTTTGTTTTTTAAGAAATTACATTTTGTTTTCATTTACACATTAATTCGACACGCTAAGAGCATAAAAAGGGGATCATTCACTACTCGTGTTACGGAAAAGCAGAAAAAAATGCCGTGTCAACAGCAGCAGGGCGATAAAGAGTCATAGGAATGTCACAAGTGAGGGTTTCGATTTAAAGACCAAAAGACTTCAAGAAGTGGTATACATTTCAAAGGAGCAAGAGGAATTTTTGTACTTGGTCCCCAACAATTTGACATGCATGACAGGTTTAACAAAATTCAGCCACATCTTTTCTCAAACTAATCCAAAAGATATGTGCCATATTTTCTCACAAGTTTTCCAAAATGACCTGCCATGGGACTTCCATGTGCCAATGAAAGTACATGATTTTGAAATAATTGTGGAACCACGATTTGGTGATAACATTTTTATTCATCCTCCGCAGGAATTTCTTACCTATATTTACTCATCAAAACACCATCCTCGAAATGATAACAAACTGGAACCACAGGAGCATCCACAATAGAAAGAGCCATATTAGCGACCTTCTTAAATTCGGCATCTTTACTCTGAGAACTAATAAGCTGCTCTTTAGAAAGAATGTGATCATCACCCAACAGACTATCAGACTTATCAAGGACCTGAAGAGCTGTCTTCCTTCGAAAATAAGTCATCAGCCGTTTTACCATGAAAAGAATGATCCATAAATGTATTTCACAAATCATAAATGAAAACCTTCGTCAAAGAGTTCTTTGAAGAAATGTCCTTTGACATCGAAAGGGTCACTGCTTAAGAATGAACAATACCCAGAAAAGTTTTCCGTACAAACTTAATGGTGACAATGGTATCACTACCATCTTTACCCCCCTTGCCGATCAACAAAGCAATACACGATCAGCAAAGTAATACACGGAACAGGGAGAGGGCCAAGAACATCAACCTTCACCTTACCATACATCTGATCTGATCTAAAATTTACAAAACGAACAGGAGCAAAAGAAATGCCACTTCTACCCTGAAGTAATACATCTGCGTTAGACTCGAAAGAAAAAGGCAAATTATCCTTCAAAATCAGAGAATGAAGAGCTCCAGTATACCTCAAAACAATAACGGGCCTTAAGGAAGAAATGTCTCAATGTGTAACAAACCTTTATCATTAAAGGCAAATTGATCATTTTTGTTTATTCAAATCCTTAAATGTTTTTTTCATGGATGGACAGAAGTGTTTGCAAAACGATTTGTGTCATAAATCAAGTCCTTAGTTCATGTTCTATATATAATAACTCTTACTTCTCAAAGTTCTGTATCCATATTGGCAGCTTGTCAGGAGCTGTTCCGTTAAAGTTCACGGTGTAAGACATGTTCTTGATCAGAAGATAGTTATCTCCCCTTTCACCTGAAATCACATCATTAGTAAATCATTAATGATTCTTTAATTTTAAAGGGAATAATTTCAGCTTAACGGATATAGATTTCACAATACCTGCCGATGAGAAGATATCAGTAGATGTTTCTCCATATTTTACGGTTCGTATTCAACCTACATATCCTTTAGAATAAGATATTGGTCTAATTGCTACATGACGCTAATGACAATTCTTCAAAACTTGTAAAATTCTTTTCGACTTTTGCATTTTCAAAGGATATTTGGCTAGCAACATCCGCCTTTGATGAATTACATAACACATAATAAGGTTTCATCAGGGGGTCCAAAATAATTGACTTGTATGAGTATAAGTATGTGAACAAAGATTTATTCGACAGTGTACGTTTACTTCAAATGAGATATTTGCCTAACTGTCAGGCAGGCAAGTGACATTATAACTTTAGAACATATGCTCTTGGCCTTTCTAACAAACTGATTGATTCTTTGTATATTATGACCACTGCATTTTGTGTTTGAAAGTAATATAATTTTTAAAACTTTCAATTCAAACTTTGATTTCCTTTAGTTTCCCACTTCAGTTTACTGATTCAAAAGTTTTTTGGCATAAGATAACAATTATTTTCTTATCACGAGGTTATTGCATTTGGCAAGAAAACGTGCTACGGTGCCTTGAGAGTATTTGTCACCACAAGCAACGTATTACCCATCAAGCTGAAGGCTTCATCTGGTCTGTCGTCACGTCGCATGTTCATTGCATAGTTGTCTGAGTTAGTCGTAAAGGACCCTCCTTTTCCTTTGAAGAGAGCCTGTGAGGAGACAGATGTACAGTAATTGAATGTTTAGATTGATGTGTAAGAATTGAAGAATATGCGTACAAGTCTGTTAGTTGTTTTTAATCTAAGCTATTAAGACATCTTTGGCATTTAGAAATAAATAAGAAAGCCGAGTCACATGATCTGAAACCATACAGGTCTACACGCATACCGTATTTTGCGAAGTTGAAACACAAACAAATATTCATCAAAATTAGATATGTTTTAATCAAGTAAAGAACGTTTCCATTGACTTTATTGACTTCTCCAAAGACGCCTACCCGTCCATATTCATAAGGACAAGCAGCCATGTTCCAGGGGATCCGCATGTCACACCTGTCCGTGGTAAAGAAAGAGCCGAGGGGCACGAGCTGTGTGTTGGGTGTGCCTGTGAGGGTTCCGTCGTAGTCGCGAATATTAGCCTGTCTGTTCCCGTCCCTGTTGTCGAAACCTTCTAGAGGGGGGTAGCCGCGGAACAACCAGTTGGTGTCAGACTTTTTGAGGAAAAAACTTACAATTATAGCAGAGGCGTTAAGACAAGGTTTTAGTGTATGGAATAATAATGTGCATGTAACAAGAGAGGGTATATATTCATACAATATTTATTATTTCTTCTTCTGAACAAATCAAAAATTTCATAACTACATTTCAGATACAATTTCAGCAATATTCAGTTTGCATAAACGTTTCATAGTTGGAATTTACAAACGCTCAGTTGGCCATGCAAAAGAATCAAGGGAGTTACATTATTCTGTTTCAATTCCCTTGAGTAAAAAAATAAATCTTTCATTTTCATGAAATTATTCATCACTGTTTACAAGCCTGGAAAGCATTTTCACATGTATGAGCCTTTGTTATAAAAGTGAGTCAATAATAGACGACTTTCGTATCTCATCAGCAAAACAGGTCATTAACCTACTTTTGACAATATCAAAGGAAATTTTTCACATTTAGTCTCTAGATCGAATACTTAATACAGATTAGAGAAAATTAGTTTAATGTTGAGAGAATTAGGCAAATACATCCTGTTTTGAAAAACCTATCGGCAAGGATGTGTGCATGTAGGGTAAAAATTGCTGAATATTTCAAAATCCACTTAGAAACGTCTTAACCCCGCTCTGGGACTCGTTGGTCAGAGCTTGGGGTGGGTATGGTCATATATATTAGCAGTACTAGAAAGGTCGATGTTTATGAGAAAGTTATTGTGAATCCTTTTCCGCCAAAAGTTCACTTTTTCACCAACCTGATTATTGTAATATTGTGTTCCACATATCAATCCCATTTTTTTTTAGTATGTTAGCAATGTGAGCTAAAACAACATGTGCTCTCTTGAGTGTGATACCAGAGTGATTCCATGGGAAAAGAATGTATTTGACACCTGAAACTAAGAATTTAACCTTGATACCCAGAACCAGTATTGCCTATTTTCAGTCAAGCTAGTTTATTAACACAATTGAACATCAATGGGCCAGTATACTTACAAATCTCTGCCGCATGTTTTATATACCGGTCGATAATATTTTCTTTTCTGAAACTCTACGTTTTGATGAACCATCATCAGGAACTATTTTGGGGGTAATGAAACCATAATCTTCCGGATATACCCCTGCGAAGGAAGATTGGGCAAAACTAACCTAAATTATTACCTGTACTCCTTGTTCGTCATCAAAAACTGCTTATCAAATCTTTCTGAAACTTTGCACTAGTTATATTTTCACAATGGAAAAGAGACTTATTTGACTCTCGGCAGCAAAACTCAAATATTTAGGACTTGCCAGAAGCAAAAAAATTCATATAAAATTGTTAGTTTGAAATGAGTATCCTTTAGGCACTGATTACCATACCGACAGGCAGAAAATTCAAAAGTAATAGCAAGCTTTTACAAAGGGTGCCGCATCGACTGGAAAAGCTTATGGAACTAAAGATGTTATAAGCATCAACAAAATTGATTTTATGCGTGGATATTTTTATTGAGTGGAGTGTGCTAAAAAAGTTTTATATCACAATTTTTGAAAATCTCATACTGTAAAAAGTTTTGAACATATTTCAAACTAAATCTGAGATTAGCACCGAGGCTAAACTTGCCCCGTTCTCTCCTAATTATTTGGAGCAAGTTCAATGGAAAAGATCTGGTCGGTAGACGTAAGCATACCATAGTCTAAGTATATTTTGCTCTACGATGATATCACGATATCACTTAAAATCAATGCTTTGCATACATAGAAATGCTATCATCATCGTGAAAAGGTTCTGTAACATGAATACCCCCCTTCTACGATCATGGAAATCTGGTAGATAACATGCATGTTTTTCTAAGCAAATTTGTTATAATAAAAGCATTTCGTAGATCTGTGATTTCGTACTTAAGGATGTCCGTTCCTCAAATTTAAAGTATTAAACTCTTTTTATAACTTGTTTTTTTCAAAAGTTTAGTGTATTTACTTGAAATATCAACCCAAAATAATGGGGGTTAGTGTGGGGGTTTTCGAGATATATTAACACAAAGAACCCTATATCAGTCAGAGATTTAACATGGAAGTCAATGGGGAAATTGTGACCTTTTTTGAGAAATCTTAAAATTAAATTAGTTCCTGTATTAAACTTTTTTTAATATAAAAACATGTTTAAGTTAACATAATTTTCTTCCAGAAAAAATATAGTGGTATAGTTTAAAATATATATGTTAGTGTGTGTTTTTAGCCGCTACGGCACAGCATGTATTCAAACATTTCAATTAAATTATCAACATTCAAGCTATTTTTGTACTAAAAACATGCTTTCTCCCACTCATTATCTAAAAATATACCTGAACGCATACGTACAAATCATATTCATTCAACAACATCTACTTTCTGAGAAAAACGGATTATAGAACTTGCTCAAATGATAGTTACAATTAAAATTGCTGAGTCAGCAAACTTGTGAATTATTTCAAAAAGAAAAATACTACGTTTCTTAATATTGATGAATATTCAATCAGAAATCATCGAAATTGCCGCTTCATTTTGGTTTATTATATAAGAACATTATGTTTTAAGGTTATTTGAGTTTTGTCACTGTAACTGAGGAGCAAACATCCTTAAGTAACTGTTTCTTTCTGTACTTCAACACATAGAAATAGAATGTAACAACAGATTATTTCTATTTGCATTCATAAATATAACATTTTATCATGATAACAAGGAAATAAGAGAAATACTTCCAAATTGCTACCTAACATACCCAATGAATCGCAGCATAGCAATGGCCGTAACGATTAAAAATTCCGAACAATTCTATTGAAATAAATAAATCAGTAAGAGAGATAAATTAAGTGTATGTACATCGTGTCATATGCTTGAACGTGTCTCTAGATATACGAATTCAATACTATAGTGAATGAAACATAAATGAACCTAAATAGATATTCTTAATCAAATATTTACTGATATTCCATACCTTAACTAAGACAATAAATTACCGTATCACAGTATCCAAACTTGAGGCCCCTGGTTCCACTCTGGGGGTTTGCAGGGTAGGGCGTGTCTCTCTTGTGTCCTATAGCACCCGCTGGTCTGAACACGTCTTCTGCATACAAGTGCTGGTACTTGTCGAAAAAAGAGTTTGTTACTAGGGATGGACCTTGATAGAATTCTATGCCTTGGATTGCTTGGTCCCTGCAACATATAGTCTTAAATATTCATCTCATCAACACAAAGCCAAAGAAGACCTTTGCACCTAAACATTTTTGTA
This sequence comes from Phorcus lineatus, assembly GCA_921293015.1. Taxonomy (NCBI): domain Eukaryota; kingdom Metazoa; phylum Mollusca; class Gastropoda; order Trochida; family Trochidae; genus Phorcus; species Phorcus lineatus. The sequence goes on from OV121096.1 coordinate 32,431,238, forward strand.
AAGCAATTTGATTTGCCCCCGTTAAGTATTGTATCACATTTACTAACACTTTTGTCATACTGAATGGAAAATGACAGAAATTAAACACATTCAATATTACAACATTGCTTTTTGGGGTCTATTCCACAGGACCGGATGTAAAATTAACATCTTCATCAATGTTTTGAGCAAAAATCACATACGGTCCATAAGGGTTGGATCGTCCGAACGGTTCTTCTGGAACACCGAGATTGTCAGTCTCGCCAATGAAGATGGAATCTCTGACCTCTGTAAATGTTCCTTCTTCGCCTTTACCCATTGACAGGCCCCTCGAACAATCGGCAACCCTGAAAAGAGGGAATATATTTTCTTATCAAATAAACATAGTTTAAACGCACTAGTTCACACCAATATTTCTTTAACACAACGAATGCACAGATACTGCATATCTCTCGATATTATTCAAGATCCTCACTCAAGTAATCTATCTCGTAAGTTATTTAACAAATATTTACGTATTCAGGTAGTAAAGTTGATTTTTAAAGACCGGAAGTATTTAATGTTACGTTACAATAAATCCGCATGAACTACGATATCGGAAATATTAAGATGTTGCTTATAACCAAAAGAGCGGAAACGGCAGCCGCTTTGGTCAATCTAATAGCAATGCTAATGCTGTGTTATTCAATCGGTTTATTTACAACATTGCTTTCATAAAACATAATTCATTATTTGTTCTCAGTTCAGAGTTTAGGTAAATTCAACAGCTGCACATAATAATAGTTCAGCCGCTTTCAACTGTCTGTAATTTATCCGTTTCGTGCACAGCTAACCTTAGCTTTGTTATATGTCCAAGCCGACCGCGGCTGTCTAAATTTTTTCATTGTTGATTGCAGGTCAATTGTAAAGAATTTTAAGTATTTCATTGCATTGATAGAAAGCTTAAGTGAATGCATAAGTCCTTTAAAACCTTAAAATAGCCAATTTAAACCGTAAAAGCGTGCACTAGTGCCTTTAAGACAGTTTCCAAGTCAAAAAGGGGTTAAGCGAAATAGAAGCTAGCTATAAACAGTACCTCATCTGAAACGGAAAATCTTATGCAATACAGGACTAAATCAACATAAGAAACCTTTTATCAATGGAGAACATTGTACATTATGCTATCGAAGAAAGCAAATATTTCCCAAAAATGTGCATGGAATAAGGGTATACGTACATGTATGTACGATCAATAATTAGAATTAGAAACTTACGAAAATCGCTCCATGATGAGATTTCCAATTTTCACCCAAACGTTTTGATGACGATTTTTGTAGGCAGTAAAGCTGTTGAAAAAATCAACAATAAGATATATCACAGGCATTTATTGCTATTGAAAACTAATGAATCGGTAATATTAAAATTATTGCAATTTCATTTTTTAAAATATATAATGTATCAAAATATCTTCATCATGTACAGGCAATCAGTTATTGTTCACTGATATTTTCCTTACTTGTATGTTATTTTATCGCCCGTATATTTGACGTGAAATCAAATAACTACTTAATCAATGACTATCAATAAAACGATCTATTCATACCCTGGAGCCATGTCAAATCGTTGCTCACAGTGTCAATATTTTAAAAGCTGGATTCATTGTTGATTTCACTAAGAATGAACAGAAAGAGTCGGTTATATCCCATACCACCTGCCAAAGTAATAAACCATTAATAACTCATATTTTAAGTTCAAAACTACCGTCAGTAGATCATTGGTGATCAATTCACCCTTCAGAGTTTGAGCACCACTTTTAAAGATGATGGTTGCATTTATTAAGTTTCAATAAGCTAGACCTTTTGGTTTTTTAAATTCTGATTAAATAACAAAATTCTAAGATGTTTTCCATGGAAACGGTCAAAATAGTCGTAGTAAAAAGTTGAAATCCCCACTACACATAATGATTGTTCCATTGACCATGGCCTTGTAATGTTTTTAGTTCTGCTCCAAAAACGAAATTCTAAGTTGCATTGAAATGGAAACGGTCAATGGAAACGGTTGTAATGAGCTAGCATTATCGTTTCTGAGTTTTGGTCTGGAAACTAACTTCGAGGAAGAGTTTCTGTTGAAACAGGCATAAATTAATGTAGAAAGAAATTGGAAACCCAAAAGGCACCACTATATAAGCTGATTGTTCCTTATATTCCATTAACAAAATTTTATTGAGTAAAGGCTTATAGGTTTTTACTTCTGGTCCGGAGAAGAAAAACGGATGTCATTTCAATTTGCTTAGGATAAAAAAGATCAACACTTTTATTCCAATCTGGTTGAACATAAAAAAATTCAAGGTTGTCATACTTTGACATAAAGGAAGTGACAAGGGTCCCATTAGGCGTAGGTGGGTCCCGAGGCTCCCCTGCCACGATAGCTTGTAGAAAACCATTTTCCGGCACCCACAGATCGTCGGAGAAGGCATAAGGCTCTCCCATTGATATTCGGTTGTCGTACCGCAGACCCCTCTACAACACGATCAAAGGCCAATTTCAAACGTAATTACCTAAACGTAACACAGGCTTCCATTGCACAAATACAAAATATGACCTTAATGCATCCAGAAAGCTTTAGTGTTATAGTCTAATGAAAGGCTTACCTTGGTGATAAATGGATTTTTAAAAATCTTGCATAAATATAATGTATGTATAGCTAGCAACACTAATTTTATGTAAATATTTTCATTTCTGTTTCATCAGCCAAAGCGTTTGGCGGAATGGGACTAGTCGTCCGACGGACTGGACTTTAGGAGAGACCTCAGATGTACCCAGTGAGTCTGTGGACGGGATTCATTCATGATGACACCCTCGACGTACAGAGGGCAATCCATTCCAATAAGCATGACTTGGCGTCTCGTGTTGAGAGCGACACACGGGTCTTACTGTGTATCAATTGTATTTTGTTTTGTGTAGTATTCACATGTATATGCTAGCATTTGTAATGCTATGTATTTGAAAGTATGAAACTGGAGTGGAATGGAAGGTGAGTGTTTTGTGGTTTATGGTATGTTCTGGGTGAGTTCGTGAAGCAGTTTGCAGAGTGTGGAATGAGTTTGTAGTATGTGTCGTAGTGAGAGAGTGACATGTGTGCGCTTGTGATGTGACATGTGAATTGGAGCGTGATATTTGTTGTATTTGTATGGTTGTGTACAGAGTGGGATTGTCTTGTTGTTGTGGGTAATAAACTTTAAAAAACAAAAGCGTTATGTTGTAAGCTTTGACGTGGGTGATCCAAGTACTTGTGACATTTCAGAAAGATTAAATTTTTATCCGAACCATTTTACATTCATCTCAATAATAACTGCTAATTTACCCCGTGGTTTGAATGTGCAACGTTGTTATTGAACTCAAGTATTTTTGAGTGGAAGGCGTGGTAATCGGGCACTGTCTGTCTCTCTTTCTGGCGTTCCCGAGATGGTCCGAGGGGCTTGAAGGAAACGATTATCCAAAAACCGGTGTTCTGTAGAACAAGAAACAATATATTTGAAACACGTAACAGAGGTTACGTAACAGATTTTCGAAGGTTAACTTTTTTAAAAGGGACAATGGTTTTACTTTGAGTTATTCCAATATGAATAACAAGTCCAAGTTCTTATTGCTCCTCACAATGGAACAAAAGAGGTATTTTTTCTCATATGGTGAAATATGATTTTCTGGTTCATGTATCATTTATACCTCTGTTGATAATATCCTTATTTCTAAATTTAGGTTTAATATTTTCGTAACGGCATGCTGTTATAACACTTACGTCACCGCCAGCAGCTACGTTGTTTCTGATGTAGTTGTTAGGGTGAGTGATCCAGAACGTTGACAATGCACTTGAAGACATAGTAAACAACATTTGAGCAAGGATGGTTAGTTTGTCAGTTTGTTAGAATTTCTTGAGAATTCACGCGATCACTATAATCATTTTAAAGATTCTACATGAATATTTCTATATGTCTATATATGTCCTAAATTGCATTTTAATTAAAATCGAGTGTTAGATAGCAGAGGACATGGTTCCTACAAAGTGCTATCTGCTCACAAGTTGTTTGTCTCTTGAAATGGTGCCTAATAAATAAAATAATAACATCAATGATAATAATAAATATGATGATGATTATAATAATTATGAGAATTACACAGTTGAGAATGGAAGGAATATTTGATTCTCTAATTATCTAAATAACTAGTACATATATCAGTTCCATATTGTGCAGTAACGTTATTTAATTACACGTGTTTCTATTGAAAAATAAGTGCACATGTACATTATTCACATTAGGAAGTACTGACTCCCTTATGGCCGATTTTACTCACTCGCAATGTCCTCTATATGTGTCGTTACACCAATCCTTATCCATATCCGTCATCAAGAAGATACCATGTTGTGTCCCCAGTCCCAGGTTCCCGTCCAGGATGTTCCACTGCTCCACGCTGTCCTCCAGGAAATAGCTGTGTCCGTGAGTCAGGTAACACACGTTGTCAGATATCTGCATGAACGTTTTGAATCTGGTTATTGTTATGTGACTACATGAAAACAGTAAATATAACACCAAAGCTCTGCATGACAGGTCTGTGAGGATATGATGACACTTCCAGTGTTGTCTTAGTATTGAAGTTGCGTCACAAAAGTATAATGTAATTTGGGTTTCGTTTTGACGTCAATCGCATTTCTTAATTTTCGCAGAAAAGGAGTAATCCGTGAGTTTAAACCATTCTTAAACTTAGCCTGTGTTCCGAGGTCAACTTAAATTTCTAACAATCAATTATTCTTCATTCTATGCATACTCACCTCAGCACCGTCTGATCCGTGTATGGTAACACACCGAGTTAGAGAGGTATGGATGGAAGTGTTCCGGAGCCAGTTGTCGTACACCTCATCGCACATGTGAAAGTGAAAGGCGTAGCTTCCTGTAGTAAGCAGATGTTGGGAAAGTCTTATATCACAGTAGTGTTTTACCATCGATATAAGTTATGTTTTCACTTTTGTAAATGCCATTTTAGTCAATGTATTGACATTAGACCCCATGAGTTCGAACCACAAATCCAATTAGTGAACAAAAATATTGAATGGCGCAGTATATAGATACTTGCAAAATATCACAAAAGAAACTTTTGTGTACATGGCGAAGTAGGGTTGTGAAACTGGTTAAGAACTGCAGACAATGTTATCCATTTTCAATTGACATTGTCAAATGTATAGATATAATCGTATTACTAACTTGGATATACTGCAGTGTAATGTTTATATAGCAATATTAAACTAGTTTTACACTGCTGCGCAGTTTGTACAGCCGCCAACTTGGTACTGATTTGGGGATATCGTAGTTTTAGCACACAGTCGGCAATAATGCTTTATGAATATAAGCGACCAATAAACAGAATACCAAACCTTCTTCCAAGTGATACAATTTTGATAAACCTGTGATAGACTCTGGCGTTGTCTTCGTTCACTACGAAATCTGTTACTAGTTTGTTCTTTATGGATCTCTTACCCAAATATTTTTGTTGGCCCATATGGTACAGTTCGGCGTTTTCGACATGGACGGCTGTAAAACCTCTCACAACCTGTTAGAAAATATGAAATTGTACTACACGAAAATGTTATTGAAAATAACGTGCCCGAGAGGACATATAAAACATGTTATTTTGTTGAAAACTGATTTTTTGTCAGTAACAAAGATGTACAGCATTGGTGTTTAAGTATGATCAATCAATGGTGGTGATCTCAGTCCCGGCACAGTCCTTTGGTCAGGTTTTGAATTGTTTGATAGTTAAGTCTTCTCAAGTTTTGTTATCAAAATCAAATATCTGAAAAGGGTCACAACACGTCTCACAGATGGCAATAGACTTTTAAGAGTAAAAGAGTCAAGACTCGAACGGTCAACCACTCCCTGGTTACCTCATCCCTTTGTTCCTGAAGGGAAAGTATTATTAGTGACAGTCTCATGTTCTTAAAGGAATGGGTAAAACATGACGCGCATGTTTCATGAAGTCACAAATGGTTGAAGATGGATAAATGAATTAGACGGGGCTAGTTTGTCAAAGCAAATCAACGAGTTCCGAATGCATATTACACTTCAAGTTCACCATTTTACTTCGTGCTTCAAGTGGTAATATACTCCGTAAATCCCTTCACACTTCATTCGTACATCAGTGAAAGGAACTAAGAACGGTTAGAGAAATCTTAGTAAGAAATGTGATAAATAGCATTCAATAGTTATATGGATTATTCTACACAAGTATCAAGTATGTAATGATGAACTTAGTTTCCAAATTGTATCGATTTCACCTGACTCATAAATGTGTGTCGAAAAGCCTAAATGGCACCCTGTAAAAAACGGTAACAATCTAGCTCTACTTATAAACCCCGGGTTATATTCCCACTAAACGTAACGCGCTTTGATCCAGCCAATCAAACAGTTTTATCGCGATGGTTCACGATAAAATTTAGCCAACTACAGAGAGCCTCATATATCACGGCTTGTGCTCTTGTGCTCTTCCGCAACATGGTGCCGTCCTTACATGGGCTAGATAAAGTGAAAGGATATTCACATTAAATTGAAGTAGGCGTTGTAAATTGTTCGAAGACAATGTCTTGAGAACCTGCAGAAGTTTGCTGTGATCCACCAAAGAGAAAGCAGGCGAAAACCTGCGGACAAGGCGGTGCAAGCTTGATATTGTCGACTCGCATATCAAGTGCTGCTATTGGTTGATAATTTTTAGATAGTTCAAAGGTCATAGATCACAGCGCGTATTGTTAGGTAGGATTATAAGTCAGGATATATAAGCGGAGCGAGAGTGTAAATAAAACTTTCATCCTGAGATAGGTAGTCCTTGGCGCTTGCTTGGAACAAAATATATTTTCCGATACATTTGGAAAATGATAATAAACAGATAATTTACGAACAAACCCTCACCGAATGGAGGCTCATGCGCGGGCCATTACGTCAGATAATGAGATCGATAATGTCAGAGATTGATTTTGCTTTTACGCCACGATGTTATTTTAACTAATTTCATATAAAACCGTAAAACTCTATTTAGCAAGTAATTATTTATGCGTGAAATTTGAAGGTAAGCCATGTATTTTTCATAGTGCGCAAAAGTAAGAGAAAGATTTGTACATTACCTTAATGTGTCCTCCATGCATGTCTTTACCAAATTTCTCACAAAGGTTCGCATCAGCCTCGTCAAACACGTAACAATAATCCTCCATGACTCCCTCGATGAGAATGGTCTGACTCAACATTGCCACCTCGGCTCTCTCGTCTACACCCTGAGTTATCTCCCCAAAGTGCATGTACTCGAACTCGTCTGGGATGTATCATACATAAGCAGTTTATGTGTATCTTTAACAACTCTTGCGAAACAGTCAAAACACCGATCTAGAAACGGTTATGTACTAACTTAAAATTCTCAATTCGCTTTTAAAAAATGTGTGTTTTAATCAGAATAACTTCTTTATCTCTATGGCGTTTCCAATCGCCGACAGGTATTGCACATAATCTTGAGCAGTCATCCGCAAACAACTATCGAGAGCGTAACTGGGTAGTACCTAGTATCACTGGTTCCTAGATGATTGTTGTGTTCCACGTATCATTAGGTGATAGCCTTAATCCGGTTTTCATTAAATCAAACTACTACTTAGCAAATCTAAGCATTATTTCTACGGCACACCAAAATACATCACTATTAATGCTCAAAGATTGCAGGTTCCTGCCTGCAAAATGAGGGATTCAAAATAACAAGTATGGATCCATTAACATTAAAAACAACAAAGTTTATACATATAAGCACTTACGGTCTAGACGGACTTCGTTTACAGCACAGTCAGTACATTCGACAATATTAAACTCCTCGACTTGTTCCCACTCGTAGTCTGTGGACGCGACGATAATCCGGTCCCCTGATAGAGAAATGGATCGTTTTAACGCTCAATTAACATTTGCTCAAAAACAATGACTGAATCACAGCTTAATATCGAGTTAAAGCTTCTTTGGTTGTCACCATGTTGGAGCCGTTGTAAAATCTACAAATTAAAAACAGTAATGCATTAAAATTGACTGATATGGTGGAACGCACGTACAATACACTAGTGCATGACATAAATGATGTAATGGAGAACGCATTCGAAGTTATAATATAACAAATAAGGAAAAAATTAATGTTTTCATTGTTCCAAGTAACTTGATGCAGGTGACATTAGATTTGGAGATGACCTAAGGAAATAGAACTCACCCACCAGCCATGAAGAAACATCATGAAACAGTTTTATTTTTGGATATGCGACATCACCAACAATCACTTGAATTTCATTCTGTTTGTTCTTGGTGGGGTGCACATTACATGTTACACCGTACACGAGGTCGGCTGTAGTGTCGTAGTACACTTGGGGACCGCTAGATGTCGTTGTGTCGTCATTCGGATTGACTACGTGGTTTTCTCGTGTTGTACTTGGATCGCCTTTAAAGGTAAGATGCTATTTATTGAAAGGCAGTAATAGTAACAACGCAGTAAATGTTTCTAAAATCATATGAGTTTCATATTGACCTAGGGTGAAACAACGGATAACGTTATATAAATAGGACAAATTGACTTATAGAAAAAAACAAACCCAATAACCTCTCAATAAGCCTTGAGTTTTATATCCGTTTCTAACTTCGTAAAGCACATTAAAAAGATTTTAAATTGATAACGCCGATAACAAATTCATTGAATTAGGTGACTGGTTATATTACCAGTTCTCGTAATGAAGGCATAAGCATCTCTGTCCTGGACATTCCGCAAAACTGATGACGTCAGACCTCCTACAGCCTCAACTGCTGAATAGATTTTCTCCCAGTCTCTTGTCACAGTTCCTATGCCAATCTCTTTGTTAAGAGTAATAGCGAGGACCTTCTCCTTAGGAATTCCTGCAATGACAACTCTTGTGATTACATCACACCAAGACTTGAAGTTATATGTTTAAAACAAGAAATGACATAGTCGCGGATATAAAACTTGATAACTTATGAAACTAGAATTAGAACCATGTCCTCATACACATCAAAACAGTAAATGAGGTACGTAAATGTTGGACTGTCATGAATTAGTTTTCTCAACTTAAAGTAACTCGTAATGTAACTTACTCTCGATGAATGTCTTAAAATTGTCCTCAATGAATTCCTCATTCAATGTAGTTTTAAAAACGCCAAAGTCAAACAGACTGCCATCAAGGTTGAATGCAGCAACATGGAAACCATTCCCCCCTTCACGGCCGTATGCATTCTCCTGAAACATGATTTGATGAAAATAATAAAAAAAAGATATCGTGCTTCTACAACTAAACGCTCACCAATGGTCCATAAGCCACACGAAACAAAAAGTGCAATTATGCGTATGCATCACTTGAATTTTAAGAAGCAGGTCCAGTGTCCCAGTTGACGGCTGTCAGTGAAGTACAGCGACCATGGAACAACCAAATGTGTGGGAGAAACTTTGCTTGACATTTTGAGAGTTTAAAATAGTTGAATGGGGAAGAGAAAAATATTTATACTTTTCGCGCTTTACTATGAAAATTAGTCAACCATGAATGTTGTTAGAGAAAATATGTCACCAAAAACATAAAGTGTTGCACTGGTGAGAAATCAAATCTGACAAAGAAAGTTACAAGTGTAAGAAGCTATATAGAAACTTTGATATGATGAGTACTGCATGAAAATACTCAATGCGTCACTTGATTAGAGATAAGTGATATTCTACGGTTACGAACATAGTATATCGTATACTTCCTACGCAACCTCCAAGTCAGGGCGCCTTCCCTTCGAGTACCTCTACCGTAGTAGCCCTGCCTTCACTTGCGGGGGGCATTGTTGTCAAGATTCTTGACAACAATAGGAATTGACGTCATGGATAACCTCGAACCAAGAGTTTAGTTTACATACAAATAAATCGGTTCAAGAGTATGTTTTAAACGTTAGGCGTATGAATATAGGAAAAGTTGTTGTTGTTTGCTTTAAATCTATTTTTTCATGAGATAGGTAATTGATGGACAAATTGATATGTCTCATCATTGGAAGGGAAACTTTATTAAATCACAAAAATATTCATTTGTCGAACTCTATTCTTGAGTCGTTGTTCGGAGTTGCATTGTGAATCCTATGAGTTAGGAGTTTTACTTTTAGAGCGCGACAACAATCGTTGGTTGCACGCGCTGTGTTAAGAGCCTTTTCACTCTGAAACCTTCTGATGGCAGCGAGTATATTAGTGACCTCACGGAGCGAATACTCGCTGTCTGGAGCTAGCTTCCAACGCCAAAGCAAAACAGAATCATCAATATCATTGAAATGCCGCCCTTGCGTTACTCAGTGAACTGACAGTTTAGTGTTATTCCACAGGTGAGACAAAACACATTGTTATAGGTACGACATCTAAAGAAGAAGAAGCATGAATTTTCCATTAAGAATCAAGCTCCATACATTTTGCCTATAACGAACTTACCTGCAGATTGAAGACAAAGCCGCAAGTATCAACAGCTGCTGGTACGGTCTGTATGAGTTTAGTCCAGGACTTCTTTGGTCTCCCGTGAATCTCTAGGGTTCCTCCTTCGTCAACACCGATAAACTTCCTACCGAACGGTTCCACAATGTTACCCGTGTTTGACATTCCTGGAAGCAAAGAAAATGTAATCGACAACCATTGGTAAACAAAAGATTATCTTTATAATAATCTTATCATTTGATATAGAAACGATTTTCTCATATACACTTCGTTATGTTAAATTGATGAGATTTATAAATTGGTTCAGAGTAAAAGCAGTTAGGATTTGTAACATCCTGTTTGAATATATGTAAGAATACAATTCTAAGGGAACGTTAAAATATCAATTCAGTTTTCATTAAACATTTTAAACATATTGCTGGATGAAGTGTATTGTACATAATCAATTTGCTAAATGAAAGCTTAACATTACTGCCTGTAGTTGTACTGCAATTCTTAAACGTACAATAGCTTATCAGGTATAGATGTTTATAGATGCACAATAATTACCCGTGAGTCTAATGTTCGCCTTCTTGGTGAATGGACAATCAATATCTCCGATGATGAAGGTTCCCTTGATGTGGATGTGGTCAGTGGTCACCACGAGTCCATCAAAGTCCCCCCACACCAGACTGGCCCCGCTCTCGATGGTGATTCCCTTCAGACTTGGAGGGGAGACGTTCAGACGGATATGTTTCCCGGTCTTGATGACAGCAAAGTCTCCTTTAGCAGGAACTCCATTGTCCCAGGCCGCGGCGGAGTCCCAGTCAACGAGACTCGTGTCGTCGTAGGAGCAGGACGCTGATGCCTGCACAAGCAGGGATGAGAGCAGCACTATTGTCAGAAGTTTCATGACTCCGAACCTACACAGCCGTATTACGAATACATAGTCTCACAATTAATAGACATTAGGACGCAAACTGGTTGATCGACTTTCGTTAAAACTTTCATTGTTATTTATTATAGGGAACGCACTACTGTTATCATCGCACCATGCATTATTTGGAAATTGGAAAGGATATTGCATATTTATTGCAAGTTGTACAATATATTGAAATGAAGATGTTCATTGTTGTCCCTCATTTGTGTAGTATGATTGTCATCAGCTATTAATCTTGTTTTTAAATCTCTTTTCCTTTGTTTCGTGCCTTGGTTGCATATTGAGGTAAAAAAAATTCTTTATTTCGTTTCCAAATATAACAATAATGATTCTATCCAATTACGAATTGAAGTTCCGTTGATATAAATCTTATACTTTTGTTGGCGTAAATAGTTTTACGTTAATCATGAAACAAAAAATATAAATAATATGTACAGTCGATTGAACACGAGCTGTCTACAAATTTGTTGATTATTGGATATGAGATACATGCAAAAGGAAACTTTATACCAACAACACGTTTGATATACAGTAGGGGCATATTCTTTAACTAAGAATGTATTGTTCATCATTTATATCATTTGAAATTGAAAAATCCTTCTTTGAAATGAATCCTCAAACAAGCAACACTGATACAAAGCGTTCTTTGCATAAACGTAAGGTCAATTTATCAATCGCAAATTTTTTTTCTGTCACAATGTTGAGGGAAATTAAATTATTCACAATGGCAATGGTCTCTAACAAATACTTTTAAACCATTTATATTTACTTTTCATATGCTTTCCACATTTCATCTTTTTAAAAATGTATGGTGAATTTTCAACAGACTTTATAACTGGTACTTTCTAATATATTTTAGTAAGTCACTGTAAATAACTTGTTCAGAGGTTAGAAAAAAACATGCTAAAACTCAAATTCCGTTCTGCTTCGTCTATCTTGTTTAGGAGCTTCACATCATTCAAATAATGTTTTAAAGTGTTTATTGTCATTATGAAATCATAAGAAACAGAAAGAGTATGAATCACAACTTTATGACAGCGCCTATATTTGGATGACACAGCGATGTGAGCGTGAACTTGATGGTGGGAAGGCACTTTGAGTTGTGTATATGATGAAGTTAAGCCTAGAATCATTTCTCGTATATATACGTATTTGTTCGATTCCACATGCCATATTATGAGCTAAAGTAGTAATATTAATATCAACGCGATATTATGTTTAAATGCATTCATTAACAGAAGAATCTATTTTAAAATGGAAATAGAAATTTATAATCGAAAGAGAAGTCACCTGACTAAAGCCAAGCCTTGTTCTGTAACAGATCAATAGTGTGGTTGAACAACGACCTTTACTAATCAAGCTTTGTTTTGTTGTGATGAATACAAGCTACTAAGATGTTATGAATGAACTAATAAACTTCTAATCATATTAATACTTACTTCAAAACGAATGTTTTACTTGTTACGTTAAAGACAAGTATTAAACTTGTTGAATATGTAATTCAAATTCAATAAGCATTCTTAAACGAACTCTCACAAATAAGATATTCTTTCAAGAAATTATATAAATATTAGAATCTTATTTTTTCAAATCCATACTTTTTATTTATTATCAAAGAAAAATTAAGTATTTGTAATGAACTATCTGTTAAAGAGTAGTTGCTAGTTTTATAGATGAAATTACAAAGATAACGGGAAAGGTTTCCAATAATCTATTATTATAACGATGACTAATTTCCACAATTCCATCTTCAAATCAGACCCCATATGCTTCAAATCGTTCTCATCTTTAATTTCCTCTGACAGAGATCGCAGTAATATATATCCTGTAGAAACAAAGAATTTGCAGAAAACGATACGATTCATGAATTCCCTGTTGTGCATGTCCCTGTTGAGCATGTAAAGGATACATAATATGCGAAAAGAATGCTTCATTTCACCACTTGCAATACAATTGCACTTTCTGTACCTAAATTGTATCACTGAAATAAGGAACATGAATACCCAATATATTTTTCTCACTCTCTCATATTTCTCTCTCTCTTTCTCCCTTTCAGATCTCCCTCTTCTTCTCTCTCTCTCCCTCTCTCTCATTCCGTTTTTCTGTCATCATATACTTTATTCAGCATGTATGCCATCGGGCCCATATACACATTCAGTCATTTTACAAAACTATAAACACGCCCACCTGCATTAATGTATTTACACATTTCCATATAAATAGAAACTTTATATATATATATTGATAACCAACAAAGAGAAGATATAGGTAATCTGTAAATGAAAATATATCGTGTGGCCTAATGTTGCTTTCATTATTGTAATAGTTTACATCTTCGCTCGTATGAATGCATAATATAGAAGCTTAACCTTTTCACACTGTGGGCATTATTTGTTGTAAGCAGATTTTTAAAGTTAAACATATTTGACTTGGTAAATATTTACAACGGAAATCATCATATTTTGGACAAATGCAAATAAAATGGTACTCATCTTCTGCACCTGCACAACTTACAGGGCATTGTCCTCAAAATTCTATCAATTTTGCACCATCACCACTCATTAATTTTTAGCCTTAGTAGTCCTGTTTTAAATTTAACAAGATATTTACGTAATTTGTACTCTACAATCTCAAAAAAGTATTTTCAGGGTTTAATAAGGTTTTAACGTGTGCTATTGTCTAGGTCAGATCTCCAGTTTTGTTTAAAAGAGTCAACTAAACGGGTTTTGAAGATATCGATGAAACTTACACGATTCCCAATAGTTTGTGACAAACAAACAATTTCAAATCCATGTAAAAAAATGAAGAAAGTGTATTTGTGAAGCCCATGTATCATAGCTAAAGATATCAAGGTTAAGTAACATTTCATAAGCTTTCTGAGGTATACGGTCACAATGCATTGTTGTAATTTTGATCCGGAAGTTAAGACAACGGATTGCTGTACATTCAAAAAAAAGGAAACGGCCACATTCACCATCTACCGCATTTGGTATCTAGGGTCAAACATTTAAGTATATTTTACATGCCAAAAGGTGAATTTTATCGATGTTTTCATATCTTGTATAGCCCCACAAGTCTAATTGAAGACAGTTTCAATCATTATAGACTATAGTGATATTTAAAAAATGTAAATTAAGTTTTAATATTATGCTTTACTTACCAGTCGAACACGGATTGCTAGTCGACAAAGTTTCTGGAAAAAAGTTAATTGCATTATTAAACGTAATTACAGGATCTCTTGCTAAGACATTTCATTGTTTATTTGTGTCCACCGGGATTTACGGGCAGTGATTTTAGTATGAATATTTCTTATTAAAATCCCGTTGGCGAAATGTGAAAGTATAGAAAACAGTAAGCCTTTGGACACCGAGGGTTGATGATAAGATCAAGCTTATGTATCGTTATTTATTTTCATTTTAACCATTTCTATTGCTACCGTTTGTGAATATATTATCATTTTATACTTACTGGCATCATTTTAGTCATTTGTATATTTTGTAAACTTAAATGTACATAGATGTCGGTTACAATTTGTGGGTGACATACATAAAGAGAAATGACACCATTTTCATTCCATTCGTGGATGGGCAGCTCTTGGAATAATTCTCTCTGAGACAGTTCTGCAAAGAAATCTTATTTATAATTTCTTCGTTTAACCTTCCTCTGTACATCATGTTCTAATTCATATGATTTGAATTTACAATATAGAGGATATTTGACATTTCTTTTCGAATGCCATGTATGTCTCATCGAGTGATGGCGGTCAAGGTGATCCCAAAGGTGTTCAATGGGGTTCATATTTGGTGAGTTGGCTGGCCACGGTAATACAGTGACGTTCGCGTTCTCGAGGTAGTCTCTTACAATTCGGGCAGTGTGAGGTCTTGCTTTGTCGTGTAGCAGTATCAATCTTTCTGGCTGTTGATGTATAAAGGAACGACTATAGGTCTCAGTACCGTATCAATGTATTGCTGGCCAGTCAGATTACCTCGCAGAACAACCAGCGGCGTCGTCAATTGGCCAAATCCCTTCCCACACCATGATGCCACTGCCTCCAAACGGGCGAACCTCTCTAAGGCAGTTTGGAGCGAGACGCTTGCCCCATCGTCGATAAACACGAACCCTGCCATCGTTCCTAATAGGCAAATCCTGCTCTCATCTGTAAACAGCACCCTCTCCCAGTCACGTCACTGCCACCGGCGTACAGTACGTGTCCATCGTAATCTGGGACGGTGTAAACGAGTCGCAGCCATCCCACAGTAGGCTCCTATACCAGCCCAACGAAGTCGACGAAGGGTTGTTCTTGTGCTGATGACATGCCCGAGTGCCGTCGCCCCTGTTGATGTCGCCATTACGAATCGGTTTCGGTGAACCTGCCTCGGAGGTGAATGTGCCTGATGTAGCGATCTATGGTTAGCCTCGGATCACCCGATCTTTGTCTGTCCTGTGTTTGGCCTGCCTGCTGGTACCCTACTAACAGCCTTCTGATGGTAGTTTGGCTTCAGTTCAAAGTTCTTGCCATTTGACGTTTGGAAGCCGCCTTAGTGGACATACCGATCGCTTGTTCACGTTGCGCTCGCGTAAGTCTTGGCATACTTTTGGTGTTCTTTATGTTACTAAATGTCTGCTCTTTCCAACAACAGGGGTATTTATGCAACATTGCAGCACGTGCATCACAAATCATGCCTCGAAAATCACGTTTTGCACGTGTTTGTGAATGCACAATTCCAGTGGCTGCGTTTGATGCGATTCGTTCGTGTAGAGGAAACGATGCGGTAATACTATTAACCATTTCCTGCTTAGAATCAAACCCGTACCAGCCATCTTAATGTTTTCATGAAAATCAAAAGTGAAACCATTCTTTTTCCTGGGAGTTTACATTCATCTATCGAAGGTTCAAATGTGTGCAGCCATTGAAAACAACCTTTTCGGACTCGTGTAGATGAAATATGAAGGCCATGCTTGTCGGAACCCATTCGCTCTCATACATCCGTACCTTTTTTACCATTTTTACCCAAAGGGAGCTCATTCGCCCATGTGATCGTTTACAAAATATCGTTAACAATGCAAGCATGAATATCTGCACACATTGATCCTGTACGTCTTAAATCGACGTGTCCTTTACAACAATGCTCATAAAAATCTGAATTAAGCAATCGAAATGTTTGACTACTCATTGTGATTTGAATACTTCTACGAATATGTTTTAACCAATATAAGTGCAAGGCACACCATTATAGAAGATGTCAAAAGGGAAAGAATATGTTATCGTTTGCAACTAATTTTGCAGATATTTACCCCAAATGTGCTCTTTTTCAGAGTAAATTTACCAGATGTGTAAAAAATATGTGCTGTGGTTTTTGAATGAAACTTTTCAAACATGGGAGAAAGAGAACCAAGAGCCCCTCGTAATCTTGACAATTTGCCATTTTTGAGTCTATTGATCTTATAGACTTGTTAAAGAGCCACTCCATGAGTTGTTGGAGTCATATATGCCAAATTTAATCAATGGTCTCATTTGATCGCCAAGTATAGACTGTTACCAAAAAGACACATTTTAATGAAGGTAGGATGTCGCAATTATGATCGAAAACCGAATAAGAATAGTCAAACGTAATTTTGGAGACTTATTTAAAACAGCCAGGAGGGCAGTTAGGAGTTGATAGTGTTTGTTGGATTATATAACTAGTATCCATGTATATTTGACGTGATATCTACACCTCTGTGCATTTATAAGGATGTTTTTAGATTTTGCCATATATATGTCTTTTGGACATAAAAGTTCAGATGTTTTGATTTTATATCACCACGTATGACATTTAGGTTCGTATGAAAGGTAAAAAATGTGCACATTACCAAGAATAGAAATTTTGGACTTCCAATTTTAAAATGTGGATTCTATTGCCTTGCCATGTATTGAACTTAAATAAATAATTTATGAAAACAGATGGATAATCCAGCTACAGCTACGGTACTTTCAACAAATACTAACAACATATAATGGTCAATAGGAATAGGTTTTAATCCCTTGATAAGGGGTCGAGTGTCACTGATTCTATCAAATAGAAATCCTATTAGCTAAGGAGTCTGTAAGATGATTTCAGCTTTCTAGGCCTTTTGCATCCGGAGAAGAGGATGGAAATAGGGTTTTAGGACGTGGCCCCAGTTGCCGACGTTAGGGGATACATGATCACCAAATCTATAAATTAGAAAGGCCATTAGTAAAGGAGTCAATTCAATGGTTTTATTGTTTCAAGGCCATATGACCCATAATACAATACATTAGATGTAACACATGAAAATTTATACACATGCGCATTAAAGGATTTCTCCTCGTACACGAAACACGTTATATAAGAATTTTGCAATCAGGAAAATATGATCATTAGATTCCATTAAATACATAAGACTCTTAATATTTTTCTTGTGACAGAATAATACCGGTACATCATCACGAAGAGTTTGATACATTGGACAATGATATATAATATGCATTTCATCTTCAGTTACATTACATAAAGAACATTTAGAATCAGAATTGTCATAGTCACAAAAACCTTTTCTAATACATTGTATTCCAAGACGGTTGTAACAGCTTCTGAAAATTAACAATGCTTTCCTGTACTTCGTATTACTGATGTTATATATATACATTTCAGAAGTAAATGATGTTTTTATTGTGGAATAGAATTGCAGTGAGACTTTATCTGTAAGTTCTGCATGCCAGTCTTGTTTTGCACAATCAATTGATCTTTCCTTGAATATCTTTAAAAATATAACTGTATCCCCTACTCCCTGTTGTACCCAGACATGTCCAAATCCATAAGTGAATAATAGCTGCTTAGCCTTAGATGCCCAGTTAGTACGTTTTCTATAACAAGTTTGCTTTAACATAAGATATGATTGATGAGGGTATCTAGATGATGGCATGGTAATCAATCTGAACCAATATCTGATGCAGTTTAAACACGAATTGATATTCAAGGGATATCTGCCACATTCTCCATTTATAGCGACATTAGGGAAGTTTTTACTTACATTCAATACAAATTTACAGAAAGATCGATGAACGATTTCAAGTTGATTCATTTCCTTATATCCCCATATTTCGCTACCATACATCAAGATTGGAACAATTTTCATTTCAAAAATCTTAAATGCATCACGAAAACTTACATCATATTTACGAATAAGACTTTTTATGGGGAACGAAGCTTTGTTAGCTTGTTGAGCTAAAACATTACATGCTCTTGTCCACACAAGTTTAGGTGTCATCATTATACCGAGATACTTATATGCATTGACCACTTCGATTTCTATATTATCATAGGTCCATTTTTCAAATCTTGACAGTCGTCCCCCGTTTCGGAATACAATCACTTTAGTTTTGGCAGTATTAATCTCCATACCCCACTTTAAACAATAGCTCTGGAGAAAATCTAATTGCTTTTGTAGCTTGAGAGGTGTATCAGCAACCAGAACTAAATCATCCGCAAAGAGTAAACACAAAATGTTATACATATCCTCTGATATAAATATTCCATTATCAAAAACTTCACTCATAGACTCGGTCAGCTCCTTGATAAAAATGGAAAACAGCAGCGGACTAAGTGCACAACCCTGTCTTACTCCTGTAGAGCAGTTGAAATAATCAGATAGTTTCGTACCTTCTATAACGACTGCAGATTTCACCTTTTTATACAAATCTTTTAAAACTTTAAAGATGTTTCCATGTATCCCATTATTCAACAGAAGATAAAGAAGCTTTGTCCTATTAACCATGTCGAAAGCCTTTCTAAAATCAACAAATGCGCAATAAAATTTACCTTGTTTTCTTGTTGTGTGTTTTTGAATGATAGATTGCAGAGTGAATATATTATCTATCGTAGAATGGTTTTTCCTAAAACCACCTTGATATTCACCTATAAGTCCAACATTTTCAACATGATCATCCATTCTCTTATAAATAATTGTTGTAAAAAGTTTGCTCATGCTATTTAGTAATGAAATGCCCCTATAATTGCTAGGTTCATTTGCTGATCCTTTCTTATAAATTGGAATTATTAATGCAGAACTCCACGCTTCAGGAAATTTACCTTTAGAAAGTATATGGGAAAATAGTAGAGCAAGATATGGTGCAATGTAATCTTTTACAGACTTAAAAAATTCCGATGGTATCCCGTCATCACCAGGAGATTTATCAAGTTTCAGTTTATCTATAGCTGCCTTGACCTCATCTGTGATCATGTCGTACGACAAATCATTGTCCATACAATCGTGATCAGCAACGTATTTATCAACAAAATCATCGAACTCATTAAATTCACTAGCAGTATTAACTTTAGGGTTTAGTAAATCATTAAAGTAAGAATGCCATGTTTCAGCCGATATATCACATTTCTTATTTGATTTTCTTGAATATCTTTTTATAAGACTCCAGAATCCTTTTTGATCTTTTGATACGGATGCTTTAATAGTCAGTGATTTTGCAACGTTTTCTCTAAACACCCTTTGTTTGACTCTACACACATGTTTAAAGGTTTTCCTGCTCTGGTCAAATAAACTAGTTATTTTTAGTTGGATATTTCCTGAAATTGTTTAGAAGTCGGTACTTTTTCTTTTTTAATTGCTCACATTCCAAATCGAACCATTCTGGTTGTTTCCTTTTAAACTTTCTTTCTCCTGTAAGCATAGACCTTCCACTGTAATGCATTATATCTATCAGACAATCAACAGCTGCGTCAATATCGTCATTAGTGACATAATCCAAAAATGTACTTAAGCAACTAGTTACGTAATCTGATTTAAATTCATTAATAAAATTTCCCTGGAGTCTGTACACAAGGTTTCAGATTTCCAAAGCCAATTGTTCTGGAGAAGAATATGACGGCCGGACGCCGGACGCCATGCAATGCCATGCCAAATGCACATAGGGCCCTTTTGGCTAATAGAGCTAAAAAGTCATCTTCCTTAGTATTTTACTGAAATACCGATCTAATAAGTACAGTCTTCCCATTTATCAATCAAAACGAGGAAAAAAGTTTTTTAAACAATTATTTATTCATATTTTTTTTCATTGACTCCTCTTTTCATTGGCCGACAGCTGCCTGACAGAGGGCGAATGCCCCTGCCCCACAAGCTTTGTTCCTCCATTGCTTGTCCTGGGACCGAAGAGTGGCGCACTCCCCATTCCCAATGTTGCTGGCCCCGTGTCCAGGTCGCCAATTTGTGTAGCCCACACTTGAATTATCCAGCCACTCGTAGGAGGTCGAGGCAGAAGAATACTGGATACCTGAAATGTAATGTAATTAAATGTATGCTCAACTTAATTGTGTAACACTTCGTTGTTGGATCCGATAGGCAGGGGTTTTGTCGGTTTTAAACTCTCATCCCCCAAATTTTTGAAAAAATAAGACAATATTGCGAGGAACAAGGGTGAACGCTTCTTTCACATCATCCGCTTTAAGTATCCGTTGAATCGATTATTTATTGCGGCAGGTACCTGCATTAATTCATTTATAACCTCACTGTTTTATCTTATCAAGGGGGTTATATCTTACTATGTCTATCCTCGGATCGGTTTTTGTGAACTTCGACATCAATCAAAGCTAATTAAGGTAGAAGCTACTCAATATCACTTTAATAATCCCACAGATTTGCTTTATATTTAATCATTGAAAATGTATATTAGTTCTACAAACGCCCCTGATAAGAGATATCCAAGAGGTATCAAGTTTGCAGATCAATAGAAAGGACATTCATTTCCTCAATATAAGGAAATATACCGATAAAGGCATGTCCAGGTTTTATCCCAGTCATTAGGGCAGCAATGAAGTCATTCTCAGCTTGGCTGTGCACACTCGCTACATCACTGACTCCTCTGTAAGGAAAATACATACATTATAAATACATTTACATAGACAATTGTACTTCTGTGCACAGACATGTACATCATATGTTTAGATGCGCATATGTTTATGTTATGTTTTTATCAATAAGTTTAGAATTGAACCATCAAACAAGTGAAATAGCTTTTTATTGATAACGGATAAAGTAGAATTAGTTGGTCAGTCGTTACTTATTCATTTTCATATTCGAATGTGAAGAGCAGTTGTTATGTTCATACTAATTGACAATGTCAAGACACGTAGTCCAATAATAAACAAATAATAGTCCAACGAAAAGCTCTCAATTAGTGAGTTGGAGGTACCTTGCATTTATAAATCAGCTATAAGGTATGAACTATATTTTGACATATGTAAAGACAATGAAATAGAAACCGTCACATATTACTACAACACAACATCAACCCAAACCATACAACCAACACTTAACCATTTAGAGATTGATAGTCAAAACTACCTATATGACTCCGACCTTCCGTTTCGAGTCCGAACAAAATCCTCTTCTAATATAACTATATATAAAACAGAACTAGTGAAAAACTTCTCCATTCTCTTTCATCATTTAACCTATCAAATTCCACTTATCTAACCATTTAAAATCATTTAAGTTTTCAAAGATATTTCGGAACAATTTGGCTTATAGTCAAATGTGCGCAGTTACTCCCCTGGAAACACTTGTAACATCTCATTAATATAGACTAAAAAAGAACAAAATGTCCACTCACTGACGACAGAAGGACAGAGCCTTGGCAATACCTCCCACCCACTGCCCGGTGTAGAGAAAACACTTGTCTCCAATCTGCCCCCAGCCTATGGAAGATGTATAAGAAAGGTTAGGAAGTAGTCTCACAACCTGACCTTATCAACATTTTAGGCAACTTTACATAGATTTCTCATTTAGAATTCTAAATTTAAATCTGAATGGAAATGCTCTTTCTTGCTAGTTCAGAAAAAAATATGAATTGTAAAATTGTTACTCTTTTGAATATAATGAATTGAAATATCGATATGCTTATGATGCAAGACTTGTTGTATGTAGTAATGCAGTATATTTCTCTAGATTTAAAAAATGATTAATATCATAATAATAAATAGGCCTATCTGTTCAAATAAAGTTATAAGAAAACTTTATCTTAATAAAAAAAAACATTTCTTGAGATTTATCATATGGTTGTCTTACCTGTTGAACATTTGTTAGCTAAGTCAGTTTCTGTAACATTAGAATAAAATTAATGTATTTGAATATCTCTTTTAGAGCAAGCACAACTCATGCTGCTGGAACGAATCAGCTATCAGTAATGATATTTCCATTTTGATTTACATTCAATAAAGATCAACCAGATCTTTTGCTGAGCTATTAAGATATCAACATCAATTACAAAATATAGTAAATATTCAAACGATACCATGTACCATTGCGTTACAAACGGTGTCACACTACGTTCCTGACTCATGTATCATCTTTTATTGTTTTGATCATGGGTTCGTCTCAGAAATTGTTGGATACTATCAATTTCATTTCAAACATAAATACTCATGTTGAAATCGAGAAAATCTAGTAACAATTAACAACAAAAGACTTATAGTTACCAAGTGAGCAAACAACACCGGCCTTCTTCCCTGCAGTGGTGGCAACTTCAGCATACATGTCTTTGTGAGAAAGTACTGGAAACAGAAATCAATTACATAAACACTTGTTGCATAATCAATGAATATTAACAAACTAAAATAACAGTTTGATATTGTTTATTCACACCAAAATCGCAAATTTTCTATGTCTAAACTCCAATATAATATAAAGTGATGCAGGTATCTTTTTATTAAACATCTATATTATTACCAGTGATAAATTATCATCTGACTAAACGAGCATCCAAGTGATATCAGTAAATACAAACAAGATACCTACTTGATACAGGCATTTATCAATAGGAATTTCACATTGAAGAATGAGGCAGCCCACTAACTGGAGCGTTTCTCATCAGGTATTGGTAGGCAAGGGAAGGTGATGTGATGATGAAGAACATTTTCTAATAATAGTCAATTGCACTAAAGAAAAACATGTTATTCTATTACGTTTTGTTTTGAATAATGATAGTAAGATTATCGTGTTTGAACACTGCTTATCTAACTCACTGTAATATTTCTTTGCAGTCCAGTAGTCTATTGAATCCCCAAACATGCTGAGGTGTTGTAGGACTTCATCCTGAAAAACAGCATACACAACTATCTTGTTACAGGTGAAATATACCCTCCACAAAAAGGAACACATAAGTAATTTTGAGAATTCAGGACTCCTATAAAAGCGATAACATGATACAACAATTCCCTTCCAAATAGCAATCGTTGTATAGTTTGTAACAGCTTCAATGCAAATACGGGGCAAATGTGAAATTTTCATAATCTTAATAAGCTTTAGAAAACATTCATAGTAAAATTCACGTAAGACTAGGAGAAAGAGAATGTGAAACGGATAACCGTCAATAAGGAAACCGGACCATTTCCTTATGTGTTCGTATTGTTAAAGCCATGGAGACTACATAACCCATCCCAGGTTTGAAAAACAAATCTACCAAACTGAAAAGAATCGTTTCCACGAAAGGGATATTCTACCAAAATAAGGTTATCGCCCCTATTTTGAGAAATTCAACTGCTCATTCGCCTTTAGTGGTTTTCCAATATCAATAAATTGAATCTTTGAAACATTAGGAAAGTTTGGTTCATTGAGGACTCACAATTTCGCGAACATCAGCGAGATTGTAAATAATGCGTCTTTGTACTGTTCTTAACATAAGGCAATTTTTTAAAGAATGGATTAGTAATCGGTTTGGAAGAGTATATCATAACACTTACTGGGTACTCATATCTGTATCTATAATATCTCAATTAATCATGCAAAAACAAAACAGGATACCCTGAAATTAGCATGTTTATTGTGTCTTACTGTCTTGTAATAACATTATGCATTGTAAGGTGTTGCTCATTAACATATTCATCAATTTATCATTCTATTTCATATTACAATTTTTATAAGTATTTATCGCGACCTGACCCTTAAAGCTCGCACAACATAAATTAAATCGCACAGCTGCATACCAAAAGTTTGTTTTAATACCTGCGTCACGTAGTGCAAGTATCATATAATTTGGCATGTCTTTGTGGCATCGTAGCATTGCGAAAAAGAAACGGATAATTTTGAAATTTCAATACAGAAGAGAATATCCATTTCACCTTTACGCAATCGAATGCAATATACAACAGTTACTCGTAATAGTTTTTGGCAGGTCACTGAAGTGACCAGGGGTTAAAATTTCGAAAACAGTATTTTTTATTTCTTTCTACAAAAACCTTAACTATTGATCAATAGCTTCAAACACAAGTCATGTTTGTTCGTTTGCATTAAATCAATATGATTTTGCTGATTTTGTTCTCAGAGAGTAGAAATGAAATATTTTATTTGAAATTTTAGGAAATCGGAATTTCGAAAATGTGACCCTTCTGTCTATTTAATCATGCCAAAATTCGAATTTTTGCACGAGAGACGAGACAATCAGACAATAAATTGGAAATTGCCTATTTTACACATTGACAATAGGAGATCCTTTGTCAGTTCTGCTGAAGTTATTTTATTGACGTTCAAACCAAACCCAAATTGCATGATAATTACACTAAGATACAGTAGTAAGTGAACAAACTTTTGATATGCAGCTGTATATTCAAATCACTCAACATCAGCGGTCGTAGACGTTAGGTCCAGTAGAAATTGTATATACTTACTCTATTGTTGTCGTCCACCTGTACGATAGTGCCCATCCTGGTGTAGCAAGCATACAGGGCCTGCTTGTAGTTGACCAGGGGATTGCTGACCACTGCATAACAGCCTCCAGACCCGATCCGCTGTCCCAGGCCATTTGCCCCACAGGCCTCTTGGCAAGGTCAATGCAATAAGATATACACTAAATGCTTGACATGTGAATCACATCGAAATAGCGTTAAAAAGATCCATATGCTTTAGACATATACTTTCAGTATACAAAAATATAGGTCTTTCTTACACTATTTCTGAGCGGCACTGAAAACATACCCCATTATCAGTAGATATAAATAAAAGAATAGTTTATACTACATATACTAGTTTCTTCTTAAATTATAATACTTTGTTGATTAATTGCAAAATTCACCATTTGTTTACATTTGGATATATCTGAATTATCATAAACATCTAATTAAACATTTAGCTCTATGTTTAATAGAATAAAACGTGTTAACAAATGATAAGAATTTTTCACATGAGAAAGTATATTTGAATACAGAAATACAGGCTTAATATATGAAGTTTTGAACGTGGATGTTACTTAGAATAATGTTTGATTAATGAATCTATCTAGTTGCTATATTTGACTCGAAAATAATCTTAATAAGTTAGATGTGCCTTACATATATTTTGCCTCTTTATCAAAATACTGAACGCTTTTAAAATGGCAAAAATATAACAATAAATAAAGATAATGCTACAAGGGAACGAGAACAAGGAGGGAAAAAGTTGTGACTAATATATGTATGGTATGATGGTTTCCTACTGATCCATCAAATGTGTTCCACTATAAATATTGTGACAACAACCTGAAGCCTTTGTCGTTAGACAAAAGATTTCCTGATTATCGTTGGATCATAAACGTAATCCATTTAAGACAAAAAGAGACACTGGCACTGTTGCTCATCATTTTTATAGTAATGATGAAATAAAATCATCGAAAGTCTTTGTGCAATCCGATCTTGAAAAACACACTAGCGGGAAAGAGTGGAAAAATGAATTGGACATACCATTTGTTTGAATGTTTTGGGTGGTTGGGATCTGACACAGACCCTGGTAAAGCTTCATAACATTCCGGTCGTCCCACGCGTACAAAGAGTCAGCCCGGAGCACTGGAGGGTAGGAACGTAAGAACATATATATGAACGCGATTAGCGTGAATATATCAGTCAAATTCCTTAGATATACATAAAGCGTAAAAATTGTCCGAATGACCCACAAAGAATGAAAAGTAATATTATCAATGTAATTCTTGCGTTCGGATACTCAGCCTTGAGCATTGAATTTTTTAAACAAGAACATGATCTTATTGTTTAATGTTGGGTAATTTGGTGCTTGACAAGTAGGCAAGGGTTTCGTTCGAAACGAAGTAATCTTTCAAGATGTCAAAGACGTTCTTGATCCCCCCCCCCCCCCCCCCCCCCCCTAAAATATCTATTGCTTTCATTGTCAGTTCGAAGCAAAATTCTCAAACACAGCTGCCATACACATCACATGTTTGACCTCTTATGATCTTTTTCCACCTTAACTATTTTATATTACATACTTTGACACATTGGTTGCTTTGACGTTAGCATTTACACGTCATTCCTATTTTTATACAGGCAAACAATATAAATGCATAACAATACTCCTTATATTTAAGTAGGAGATTATTACAATGTAAGACAACTAAAGGCTTATTACAATGCAAAACCAGTCGAAGATCTTTACAATGGAAGACAGGTAGATGATTATTACAATGTATGACAAGAAGGACATTATTACAATTAAAGACAAGTGGAAGATTATTACAATGCAAGACAAGTAGACGATAATTACAATGCAAGAAAAGTAGGACATTATTACAATTTAAGACAAGTGGAAGATTATTTCAATGCAACGCAAGTTTATGATAATTACAATGTAAAACCAGTAAAACAATTATTAGAATGTGAGACAAGAAGAACATTATCATAATGTAAGGCAAGTAGAACATTATCATAATGTGAGACAAGAAGAAGATTTTTACAATGTCAGACCACTTTTTAAAATCTTACAATTTGACCATCAGATTTCAAATTAAAAGATAGCATATTACAGTCAAACGATGTGAGTAGCATATTACAGTCAAACGATGTGAGTGACAAATAGAATTTTGCTAACCTGACGCAGGCAAATATGATAACCAAAACAGTTGTTTCCTACAGCGAGAAGACGTTCTGATCCATAATATATTTCGTTTATTAAAATACACGATTGTTCAAATGACTTTTTTCATCATTGAAATAGGATGTACTGATAAACTAGTTACACCACTAGGGATGGTTATTTCTATTGTTCTGAGGAGTCATTGTTTCCCAATAACCAACCTTAACCCCGGGTATTTTTAAGTGCCCAGGGAGTTATCTATGACATAAACTCACTAAAGCCATCTTCCCAGCCGGCTCCCAGCATACCGTCCCCGATGTTGTTGTAGCTACCATCGTAAGCGGTGCCGTCAATAAATGTAAACGTGCCTTCAACAGCAATGTCATTGAGTCCGAACCAGGCGTTAACCATATTCGGTCTAAGGTACCTCTCTACTAGAGTCTGTAGAGAATAAAATGACCGAAAAATGTATAAACATTAAAAATGATTCCAATAACATGTTTGTTCTAGTGTTCGTAAATCAATTTGAAATTATTACCAGAAATATTAAGCATGATTATCTTGAACTACAGTTAATATCATGAGGATTTGACAACTATTATTTTCTGAATACTAATGTTCAAGCATGCAGTGTTTACATCCCTGTCAAATAATATTCCGTATCATTTAATAGATATCATTTTATAATAAGTTTATTCCCACACAAACATATTCTTACTTAGGCTATACATAAATGAATACTATCTTTCTGCAGAACGAATAATTTTAAAATACAGAAAGCAAACTATCTATGAGCAATCAGTAAATACTGGCTCATTAATATGCGTTACTTCTTTAAAATGGGTTGAATAGTCCTTAAAACTAAAATGGGTAGCAAATAACGACCCAACGGGTTATGATAAAAACGAACTTGCGAGGACTATAAAGTTACCTGTATCTCCTGAGAGTTGATGGTGGCGAGGTTCCCTCCGAGTTGTGCACACGCCCCCTGAGCATCTGTGTAGCTGACAGCCTCACCTGTCAGGTAGAGACACACCCCCTCCTCCTGCTGAACCCCCGCGTCGTCAGGCCCGCAGGGGGTCAGGTCAGGGAGAGGCTCTGCAAATATTCCAAAGATAAATCATTATGTTTTACGTGAATCATTATTAATTTTAAATATTGATCGATAAGTCTGCTTCTATGTCCTTTCATATATTATCATGATGTGTAATGGCCCAAAGGTTATTTTCAAGAATGTGTTACCATTTACACGAATAAAAGATAGAAATACAAGATTGAAACTAAGAAGAAATTTTGGATGAAGCAAGAACTGGAAAATCAATGAATGTTTAAGATGTATGATTGGCAATCTTGTTAGTTTCAGTGAAGAAAGAGTATAGAATTCGTATCTATACATCAAACGACATTACTTCCACGTTCAGTAATCACATTATGTATGCGTTACACCAGAGTTACTACTGACCTATCCCAGTAGTATACACGGAGTTCCTGTTGAAATCCCCACAGTTCGGTCTCCCATCCCCATTACAAGATTTAGTGCAAGCGTCAGCATCTTCCCCGTATCCGCCATACATGTTGCCGCACATGCATCGAAGACCGTTCTGAAGAGCTGCATATACATAGTTGCGTTGATAGCACCTACGTATGTCAAAATGCAATCCTTAATTAAAATATAATTAAAACATGTGTAATTGCTCAGTTTTAAATATTTAATGGAAGAGGGTTTCGATCCTGTATCACAATCAGTTCTGGTTAATGATGTGATTCTAGGTTTCGTCTTTTGCTCTTTTAATGAAAGCATGTGAATGGACAATAACGAGCTTTACTGACATATATTTCAGAATATGATGTAACATCTATTCGAAAATAGTTTTATGTTCATTACGAATTTCATTATTTTACTATCATCACTATTTGCCATATCACTTCGAATTCAACCATTCAATTAACTACATTTCTTTGCTAATTATTTGCTATCAACGTGTGCTGATTAAGGTTCATATAAAATAGATTTTCTCGAGTTTCAGTGAATTTTTGTCCCGTTAGCAAGATTTATACTATGTTATTTCTTAGCTTGCACAAATCAAATGTGCATATTCTAAGATTCAGGCAAATTAAACAACGTTATGGCAGCTATATTGACATTGTAATAAAGTGATAAAGAAACATGCCAACCTTTGTGCACAAAATTCGATTGTCATAGAGCGAGAGAGCTCGGTCATTTCATGTGGCAGATCTCTGTACGATGTCTTATCAATGAAACACCCCACATGTTGTGGTTCTAGAGAAAGAATTTACTTTAATGATGAGTTAGTCAAAGCATCTAAGTAACTTAAACAGTGTTGAATAAACATTCATACTGATTATCTAAATTTTGTAAACAAAAAAAATTAGGACATAATACTGAAGTCAGTTTAATTCCTTGTTTGATTGGATGTTTTAGTTCTACCCTAGAGTAGTTTTAGAACTACCCTCAAAGTAGTGCATAGTAACTGTTTTGTAACAATACTAGACCAGTTATTGGGAAATATGCAGTAGAAAGGGGGAAATAGTCATTTTGAAAAAAAAAAACATTTCGAAAAAAAGTTTTAAAAGCCCCCCCTGTTCCTACGCCCCTGTCTTATCTTTATTTTGAATTTTATTGCTTTATATATGTATTGAAAAACAATTATAATTTAATAACATGGACATTTAAGCACGACCCTTAATCAGGTGAGGAGAATAGTTACCTGGGTACGTTGGTTGTGCTGGGCAGGTAGAGGTGAACGTTTCTGTCGGGTAGTTAGACAATTCAGCAGGTGCTCCCCAGTTCTGTTACATAACATACCTCTTGAGGATACTAAACGAGTACTCATAAATACCATTTTTTTAAGAAGTAAATACGTTATTACTAACTAATAAAACAGGGGTTGTCTTGTTCTCATGTATTTAAACAGCCATCCAGCATTCAGACCCCATATCTCATGGTTTACAAATACATAAGAGATATGGATTAACTAGTAAGATATATCATTACTTTGTTTCATCGTTCCACTTTTGTTTTGAAAACCGCGCTAATGCGTTGTCAATAGATTCAAACCTTGTGCGAATATGATATAACTGACTTAAGATAGGAAGGGAAAGATTATAGAATTGGACGAAATACTATACTTCTGGTTTTTCTGAGCTGGTGCAAACCGGTAAGCCTGGTATTGGTGCTGATGTCTGAAAACACGACACGACAAGATAAGATTCATTGTTAAAAAGAATTTTCACATCATCACTTTGTACCCACATAGTCTTAGGCATTATCCTAGCAAGAAGACGTCTTCGAAAACATGTACAAACGAAGAAATGCTGCAATTATTTAATAATACAAAATAGATATTACAGTATTGTGAAAAGCAAGTACAACGAAAAAAAATCCATTAAACAACGCTTTTTCACCATGACCTGAAAATTAAGACATTGAAAACAGTGCGGTTTCCGTTCGACTAAATCGAACTCTCTGATTACAATTGATGGGCGTGCATGCTCAAATAAGGGTGAGTGAGTGAGTTGGGGTTTAACGTGTTTTGAACAATATTTCAGTTATTAAACACGTGTCCTTGACTATATTTTTTAATTACATTATGTTATATTATACACAGTTTCCGATAATCTTCCTTTAGAAAACCCACATCTTCAGTTTTAGTGTAAGTTCCATCTCCGTACGCCGCCGCGTAGCAGTCTGCAGTGTCGCTACTGCCGCTGGTCCTCGTGATGATGAACTTGGGACAAGCCTTACTCCCTCCCGGGCACTGGTTTGGCTCGTCGGGGTCCGCAGGGTGGGTTCCTGTCAGCTTGATGAATAGCAACCTGTAACATTCAGTATTTGAAAACACGTTAAACCCCAATTCACTCACTCAGTATTTGAAGCAGCGATTCTCTTTAAAAACAGGCCAAACCTATCACACTTTCCTTACTGCGAAAACATTCATGGAAACAGAGAGCTACGAGTGTTAGGTTTGATAATTATTTGGTTTTAGTGCAATAGGGATAAATCTTGCACATCATAATGAAGTATGGACAATAATTTGCAGTGTGTGAAGAAAACTAACTACATATTGATGCATTATAGGCAATCAATGAACTATAGGTTAGATAAACGTTAGTTAAGTACACTTACTTCATTCCTAATGAACTACATGCAATTCCGATAAGCATATGAATGAAGTTTACCCAATCCTGATGAAAGATTGGCTGCACCATGCAGTGGTTGAGAAAATGATATTCCATCCCGTTAAAGTGTGCCATTCAAACATGTACAACTGTTGATAGAAAGTGCTTGAAAATGTTAAAATACACTGCAATTGATCACTTTCTTTCTGAAACTTTCTTTTCATTGCCTCAAACATTTACAGTTACTTTGAATATAAAGAAAATATCCCATATAGTCCATTCTATAACGAACCCTCTTGGTTGATCCCAGAAGTAGGCGCGCCCCGTGGTGTCCGAGTCAAGTTCTTCGATACTGGCGACCTCTATTGGCGGGTTCTGGTAGTTTATCGCAGAACCAGAAAAAGTAAACTGAGAATCCGAAGTGTAGCATAATCCGATACGAACGTAGTCGCCTCTGAATTATAAAAGAAAAGAATTATAACCATTCATAACTCATAGAAATGTCTCAGATGCATTGTAGATGGCTCTCTGTGAAGGAATAATTTATGAATAAACAACACTAACTACCTTCAAATAATCCTTTTCTTTTTCTTTTGAAACTGCTTCAATGTCATAATGTTGATATGCTTTTCAACGTTACAACTTAAGTCATTTTTATTGACAGACCTAATTACTTAACAACCATGTAGAGTAAAGATGATATTCCCTCACAACTTCAATGTCCTTTTCAGTTTAGTTTTTATAATGTTACATGTGTAATGGAGCTTGTTAGGCTGTTGACATTTACGATAAGGCCAAAGCCAATATAGAATTGTTACATAATATAAAGTAAAACGAAGGGTAAAATAAACATAATTAAATGCATGCTCATGCTTAAACCAACATACTTTATCATTTAAAGCGGGGTTCACATTATGAATAAAAGATGAAGGAAAGAAAAAGATATGGATAATCATGAGGTAAAAAACGTTATTTTTGAATAGATATCTACCGTGATAAAAACTTGATTAAACATGATTGAACACCCTTTTACGATCAACGTGACATGTTTTGATATCTAACTTATTGCTTATGGAAATAATAAACACAAAGGAAATAAATTGTTGTGTTCACTTACGTTTCAAAGTTGTGGCCAACGATTCTCAAATTACTTGGATTGGAACCATTGAAGTAGGCAGTGTAAGAGTGTTTCTTTATCATCAGGTAGTTATCTCCCTTTATACCTAAAGCACAAGGACTTTGTATATAAAAACTACTTTTGCTTTGTGAAGTAAATTTCTGGATAACAAAAGCAAAAATCATTCTTCTACTATCTCCATGCTCCACCGTACCGTGTTTTTTATGTGCAACCAAAAGTAAAGGAGTATGACTTAACCTGTAATAGTGAAGGGATCGTCAGGTCTGTCGTCCCGCCGCATGTGCATTGCATAGTTCTCGAAATTAGTAACAAATGCCCCACCAGTGCCGTAGAAGAGCGACTGAAATGTAAGATTTGTCTTTTATAGTCGATACACACACGTCACATTTACCGTTATGACATTTTATACTTCAAATGACAACATCTGCAAGTTTTCACGTCATAATATGTGGTAAAGACGCAACTAAAAGTTATCAGAAAATAAAATCGAAAATATCGATTACCCCATCCATTGAAAACAAAAGTCCAGGAAGCTTACCTTCATAAGGGCATGCAACCATGTTACTGAACTCCCTGTCAAGACATAATTAATGTTTATCAATTAAAAACAATGGTCTGTGCAGCTTACCCTGACATATCCATACGGACATACAGCCATATTCCAGAACTCCCTGTCGAGGCATCGGTCCGTGGTAAAGAAGCGATCCCTTGGCACCAGCTGAGCACCAGGAGTGCCACTCAATGAACCGTCGTAGTCGTGTATGTTTGCCTGTCTGTTGCCGTCCAGGTTGCCGAACCCAAAGAGAGGAGGGTAACCACGGAACAGCCAGTTGGTGTCAGGCTGAACCATCATACATGTAGAAACATTTCAGTTTACATTAATGCTTAGCCAACGTGCATATTCCTTGTCATGGTATTGGTATAATCGGATACAAAACGTAGATGAAGGAATGTCCCGATTACTTTTTTAAGATTATTTCCCGTGTGAAAGAAAAAAAACTGGAATCGAATAATTCGTTAAAATTCGTGAAAAATCCATAACTGATAATTGATAATTTTGCAAATGGGTAACCCCTCTCGTAAGCCCTGAATTGATAACCCTTTTAAATGTTCTAGTATACCGATTTTTACTTTGAACTGAAGTTTTATTTTTTCCAAAAACTCACAGTATCACAGTAGCCGAACAACAGACCCTTTGTACCGCTTGCAGGAGCTGCCGGATAGGGTGTGTCTCTTTTGTGTCCTATCGCACCTGCCGCCCGGAATAATCCGGACGCGTTTTTATGAACATACTTGTCGAAGAAGGAGTCAGTCACTATTGCAGGTCCTTGATAAAACTCTATCCCTTGGATTGCCATACCACTATAAAGATTTTTTTAGGTTATAAAGTGAAACACTTCTATGAAAGCAATTTATGTCTGATATATTAAGTCTGTCTCTAAAGATGACCATTGCTAAAATGCAAAAACGACTCCTTAAAAGCAGGCCAATGTTATGGTATTGGGAATGAGAAGAGTGAATGTAACTGGTACAAGAGATTGACCTCTCTGTTTAAGTATCAATTATCGTCTTCCTAAAAAATTTCATCTTTAAAATGGATTGCGCGTCAAGAACTTTTTTTATCAAAATGATAAGTGGTTGTAATCTTGGTATTACATCTGTTTGAGAAATTATATCTTTAAGACATGCTTAAATGATTTATGAAAGGGAATTACTATTTACTGAATTTTAGATTAACATACTGTAACATCAAATGTACGACATTTTTACCATGAACTAACTTTTGATTGAAAGTGACATAATATTCGTGTTAAGTTAACTCACGGTTTATAAGGATCGGAACGTCCGAAAGGTTCTTCTGGCAATCCAATGTTGTCAGTCTCGCCGATAAAGAGGGACTTCGTCACTTCAGTGTAAGTGAAGGCTTCACCTTTTGCCATCGACAAACCACGTGTACAGTCGGCTACACTGCAACAAAGGAATTGTACACTCTGTTTCGTTATGATTTTATTGAAACATTTCATAGCAAGGGAAGATTTAAAAAACTTAGGAGAATATTTCAATTTTTTTAACAATAGAAAACTCACGAGAATTGTTCCATTCTGAGATTTCCAACCTTTGTCCACACGTTCTGGTTTCTGTTCTTGTAGCTTGTGAACCTGGTGGGGAGATGGATTGAAAGAATGTAAATAATGTGTTGACAAGATATTTATTTGGAAATTAAAATCATACATATGGAAAAAAGGAAATTAATTCCTAAATAATGAAATGTAAGCTACATCATATTTTCTGTACATATGTACATACTGTTTGTAAGCCACGATTGTTTCAATACGGGTTCAAAAATGCTGATGTCTAAAACACCACTTAACAAAAAGATATGTAAAACAAAGAAAAAAATCAAACTTGTAATTATACAATGTATGTGTATAAATATATTGACACTAATTTCGCATAGGACAAATGACTTGTTTACTTGGTTTAAAAGTTCTATTTCTTCAAAAACTACGTATCATTTTGAAAAGATGAAGACGTGTCTCTTTTCACTTAAGAATGTGTTTCTTAAATTGTACATGAAGAGTACTCGTATTCAATAGATATGAATATTTAGAAATGTAAGCATTAAATAGCAACGTCCCACCTCTTCATAACGGACGTAACAAGGGTCCCGTTAGCTCGGGGTGGGTCCCTGGGCTCCCCTGCAATAGTGGCGTGGAAAATGCCGTTCTGCTGGACAAAAATGTCCGGTCTGAAGATGTAAGTCTCGCCCGAGGACAGGGTGGCATCATAGCGAAAACCTCTCTAATGTGAAAGAATGAACAAATTAGATAAAGTGATACAAGTTTTGTTACGCGGGCACAGTTTGTTGAAAACATAATCTTTTATTACCTAAGACGTCACAGGCTTCTTCTTGACAATTAGGGTAGTGCTTTTATACCCCCATACAGTCAACATTTCGGGATTTGAACCCACATCAGTCACACAGCACCGCCAGCACTGATTGTACCAATCGCTAACCAACTCACCTAACGAGCCTCGATAAAATGAAGTCCATCAGTCAATAGGAAATTTATGTTCACATGAATTACCCCTATAGATGTTAATTTAATAAGTCTTATACCCTGGATCACACACCCTGTTAAGAATAAATAATTTTACAACTTCTTGTGCAGTTTCTGTGTGGAATTCGACCTCACCGAGGCGTAGGGGTCGGTGGTAAGCTATTGTTCCGGTAAGTGCATGCAGCGTGGCCTGCCTATTTGAACGTTGGTCCCAATGAAAAAGTGTGGCTCGACAGGAAAAAGTATAACAATGAATAGTAATGCAGATTGTGTTTTCAACAACTCGCCGAAATGATCCCTCACTTTTAAATGCCCATGACCAGCGATTAACCAGTGGCAATTATTGACAACTTCAAGTACATACCCCAAAATTCGAGTGCGCTGTGTTGTTGTCGAACTCCAGTCCCGGTGAGTGGTATGCATGGCCATCAGGAACTGTCTGCCTCGTTATCTGGCGCTCACGGGACGGTCCAAGCGGTCTTAAAGATACTATGTACCAGATTCCCGTGTCCTGAAGATTGAGAAATTCTCGACGTTCATGATATTCATATGCGAGCAAAGACATATTTGTTTCCATATCTGCCTGTTGACCCTTGCTTGACATAAACATACACAACTACTAGCACTTAAACCTGTAATTATCGTGATAGAAGTTTTAAGTCTTCTACATAAGTTGGTGAAACTTAATGAATTATTTCAAGTCATCTCCAGATGCTAGAATAATTTACAGTGGAAGCTTCAAGTACAGTCAAATGAAGCTAGATTTTAAGTTTTATTAGTGCTAAGAAAGCCGAAGGCCAATGTTAATGAATGGCACTTAGAGAGCGTCGAAAATATAGGCCCCGCATACCCGATGAACGCGCAATTCATGACATATATACTTGTCAAATAAGATATCAGGACTCAAGATTAAAGGACAAAATATCAAATCTATCCTTGGTCACCGATTCACTCACATCACTGCCGGCTGCATGGTTGTTGACAAAGTGGTTGTTCGGATGCGTCATCCAGAAAGTTGACACCCCACTGAAAGCAAATGAATGGTAAGATTTGAAGAACATTTGGCATTAAATTAATATCATACAAAACTGTTTTTGTTCCATTTCACAAGGACATTTTTGGAGTAAACATTTGTTTCTGCCGTCAGTTGATATAGGATTTAGTCAGTTTGCGATCATTATATTAATTCATAATTTCAAAAAGAACGAAAGAGAAAGATTAATATCAAGTTAAGGGCAAAAATGTATACATTTAGTATACACACAATGACTTATTCAAACAGGATGACCACAAATTTCCATAACAAATTATACTTTCAACATGACCCTTAAACTGCCTTTTGCACAGAACGGAAACATTTTGACGTCCTTTTGAATGTTCAAAGAATTATCTGTTTTCACCTTAGTTGTAATAACAAAGTACAAAGCAACCTCAGTAAAATAATTTGAAACTATTCTATGTGCAATGTGCAGTGCAGCGACAGAAATTGTTGTTCACTAATGTTGCTGAGTGAACGCAAAATAGCAAGCCTCATATTCTGCCATCTTTCGTTATAATGCAACCCGGAGTCGTACAAAATTGCAATCCTTTAAAATGAGGAGCTTACGCTTTACTTCAAGACTACAAAGAGGTACCAAGTGGTATGCATATCCTGAATCATCAGACATTGGCGCCAGACAGACGTCCGATTCACACAAAAAATTGCCAAAATTTCCACTATTTTGTGCATCCCCGAGACGCAATCTTACTTGCAGTGCTGCTTGAAGTTTGGGTCACACCATTCTTTCTTCATATCCGACATGAGGATGTTCCCGTTCATTGTCCCCAGTCCCAGGTTCCCGTCCAGGATGTTCCTCTGTTCCACGCTGTCCTCCAAGAAGTAGCTGTGTCCGTGAGTCAGGTAACACACGTTGTCAGATACCTGGGTAGGAGGAAGTTTGAAAGTTTCCAATGATTTGGTATCATTTCTAGTAGCATTGTCCTTTACCCTACTTTATGATGTAAGTATAAAGTTTATTTTAAAAACAGTTATATTTTGCGACTTCAAGATTTTTATTATGAATCATCTGCGGACATTTGGGCATATATACATATATGTCAATATATATTGCTTGACAGTACATTCCACTCACCTCAGCACCGTCTGATCCGTGTATAGTAACACAACGACTCAGGCAGTGGTGTATTGAAGTCTTCCTGATCCAATTGCCGTCAACATCGTCACACATGTGGAAATGCGTAGCGTATTTCCCTGTGTTGTGCGAAGAAAAGAACAAAGGTAACATCTAAATTTGGTTGATTTATTAATTGATCTATTGATTGACGGCACCGATATCTTAAAAAAGTTAACGATGTCTTATCATCTAAAGACATTTGTGTAGATAATTTCACCGTTTGCCAAATTGAAAACGATATAAAAATCAATACCGAAACGTCGCTTTCAGTGTTATAAAGAAGTTGATAATCCATAAAACTCCATGTGATCATGATTATTGATGTCATATGGTTTTTTAGCTCGGGTGTTTGACGTCAAAGCCTTACGAGTCATTTACTTTCATTTTGATGTAACGCAGTTAAGGGCATTAAATCAATTTACTGTAAATCGATCGATTTGGCACGAAAATGTTTATCTTTTGGTTGCAGTTATATAATTAGGCGGAACAATGCATTAACGTCCAAATGGTAAAAATGTATAAGTAATATAAAAAGAAAATTAAAATGGGAGGTAGTGATTGCTAGTTCATGTAATTGTGGATCGATAGAATTACTAGAAGTGTTCAACCTTTGAATATCTTATTCGTGGATATCCTTTGTCCTCAGACCATACGATCGTTTTTTCCCCTACATTTCTAGATCAAACTACGTAACTATGAAAACATCAACGTATGAACGTATGAACGTATGATTGCAACATGAACGTAACATTGGAATTGTGTCAATTACGTCAATAGTATGACTAATACGTAGCGGAGAGATGAACCAAGCATACCTACCTATCTCTTTTTGTTGTCCCATATGGAATAATTCTGCATTTTCTATGTGCGCTGCAGCAAAATCTTTAATGATCTGAGAAATCATATTGGAAGAGCGTTAACAATATGAGAAACATATATGATCTTGTGAATATATTTATAAGTCAGGTAATTTTTTCTAAACAAATTCTGCTACCATGTATAATGTATCAACGTAATGTATTTAAGTTTTGTTCAATAAGCGAAAATTGGCATTGCCTGTAAACTCTAAACTTTTACTTTTAACATATATAAAGTAAGATAATAATTTGTGTTTAATATGATTTCGATGAATATAAAAATATCCTCGAAACCTCGATGATTCTATTTCTTTCTTAAGTCATTGTCAAACAATCATATGACAATAATATTTATTCTCACTTTGATGTGTCCTCCGTGCATGTCTTTACCAAATTTCTCACAAAGGTCTTTGTCTTGCTCGTCAAACTCGTAACAATAATCCTCCATGACTCCCTCGATGAGAATGTTCTGACTCAGCATTCCAACCTCGGCTCTCTCGTCTACACCCTGAGTTATCTCCCCATAGTGCATATACTCGAACTCGTCTGTTGAGAAAAATGGAATGACAAGATAGTTTCAATTACTTAAACGTTTAACAAAAGATGGTTCTTATTCACAAGAATATATATCTTTAATGTATCTTTAGAGATTGATTCAATTTGTGCCTTTGACCGAATAACAGGTTCAAAAATGTTTATAATTTATGAACGATTCTCAATGTGAAGTTGCATGCAAATAAACATATTCGTTGTATTAAGTCGAATACTATCGTAGACATCTTGCAATATATTGCCCAGCAGTGTGATAAATCATTGCAAAACTGTACCAATGTGTGAGAACCTTAAAAGAAAAAAGAAAATGTAACGAGAAACTTACAATTTTAGATGTCAAAAACACTAACCAAAGAATATACGATTCACCTAATCCAGCATGCGATATGAGTTATACAAGGACAGGCTATATAAACCACATCAACCGACATAAAGAACAAACACTTACGATCAAGTCTTACTTCATTGTCCTCACAGTCAGTGCATTCGACGAGAGTGAACTCTTCCACTTGTTTCCAGTCAAAGTCTGTCGATGCCACAATGATATTATCCCCTTTAACGATAAGAAACAAATATCATCATTTATCAGAAATATTAATATGATATTAGAAATACATATACTGATCTTCGGAATGCAATTATATCTATACCTTTGTCAACGCAATCCCAAACATAAGGAGGTTAGCCAAACCTGTTGATCAAAATGTGAAAGATATAAAATAACTTCATTGGCATGTACAGCTGCATGCCAAAAGTTTGTTCACATACCTGCATATCCTAGTGCAAATATCATGTAATTTTAGATGCTTTTGAGGCATCGTAGCATTGCGAAAACGAAACGAATAATATAGAATTTTCAATACAGAAGTGAAAATCCATCGCACCTTAACGCAATCGTATTCCATCGTATACAGTTAACTGTAAACATTTTTGGCGGGTCATTGAAGTGACCAGGGGTCAAAATTTCCAAAACAGTCATTTTTATTTTTCTCCAAAAAATCCTTTACAAGTGATCAACAGCTTTAAACACAAGTCATTTTTGTTTATTTTCATTAAGTCAATATGATTTTTCAATATGACATGTAATGGTTACTAAAAGGTAAAACGCTCGATAGTAACTTCATTAACTCTTTAACGATTTAAAAAGTTTGAATCAGAGTGTTCGAGAGCTGTTCACCTGGTAGCCAAGTCGACACATCATGGAAGAGTTTTATCTTGGGTGTAGCCACGTCTTTGTGTAGGACCTGTACGTCGTTCTCTCTGCTCTTCCAAGAGTACACATTGCACGTGATGTGGTAGAAGAGGTCGGTCGTTTCGTCGTGGTAGCTCTGTCTCTCCGTGGACACGTGGTCACCACTAGGGTTGGGCACGTGTTGCTCTCTTGTCGTCGAAGGCTGACCTTTTAATTGAATAACGTGCTCTTGATATGGAAATATGAACCATAAAGGCTGTAATTATGTAAATTAAAACTCACTGAGTGCAAAGAATAAGGGCTATACCTTTATTTGTGCATTTGCATAAGTTAAAACGTAACACTGGCTTTTGAGTCCACTTATAAGAAATTAATGTCTAGATTTAAAATGGTTTTAAACCCTGACTTGAACAACATGAGAGTCATAAATAGAGAGAGGGCATGGAGCTCGGGTCTACCCCATTCCACTTAAAATCAGATAATTACGCTTACATGGCAGACAAAATCTTCTCCGGGATGATAAACCTATCACCAACGTTCATGGAACCTTACAGTTCTTTTTCTGAAATCAGATTGTTACTAAGATATTCACCACATCACAATTTTGCAACAGGTAGGCTTGTGGCCGAAACAAGACCTTTTTGTTCATTGCACCTAAAGCCTTACATTTAACTATTAGTACTACTGTTCACCCTACCAGTTCTGGTAACAAAGGCATATGCATCCAGTCCTTGCACATCCCTGATAACTGACGACTCCAGCCCCCCAACTTTCTCCACCACAGAGTACACCGTCTCCCAGTCTCTTTCCACACTTCCGGCCCCCAGTTCCTGGTTCACTGCCATCATCAGCACCTTGTCATCAGGCAATCCTGAATAAAACAAAAATAATCGGTCGAATTTTTCACGATTTACAGAGAATGTTTAAAGGATTCATTCCGGAAATGTCTATTTACGTTAACAGTGCTGTGTTCAATGCCATCTTAAGTACCTCGTCCACGTTATTTATTATTTGCCAAGTCCTGGGCAGCCGCAAATAAAAGCTAGTTTGAAAGGGTCAAGCGAGAAAATAAGGTTTTTAAAAGTTTTTTTTCAGGTTTACTGCCCTCAGTCATACCTTATGGAAAGGCATCCGTACAAAAAACGAAGTCACAAGTCAGAGATTTGTAAACTTAGTTTTCTGCCTTCCCAAAAACCTTGCTGAAAGGCAGTTTTTTATAACGAACACAACGAAAAATTAGTTAAATAACAGGTATAACGAGTTTTAAACTTTTATTTCTCGTTCGTATCGCTTTTCATAACGTTGCCCTCTATAGATCAAACTGACTCATTTGTATGGCCAAGAGAAAACTGGTGTTATACGGTAAAGTATATACATCTTTGATTATTATTCTTTAAAAGATATAATGCAAAAAAATGATAATCAAAATGAAAATATTAATTATTTCACAGAAACAAAGGTAATTTTGAATTGTATACTACAGACAGTAAGGGTGACTTCTACCAACACTACAAAGAACAATTCAATAGCTTACTTTCAACAAAGTCTCGGAACTCTTCATGTACTTTGACATCGTTCACATCGGCAAGTAAGAAGAAGCCAGAGTCGTAGATGCTTCCATCAAGATTGAACACAAACGCCATTAAACCTTTGAATGGTTCTTGATCAAACACAGTGTCCTTGGAAATAAAACCAAGCTGGGTAGATAGTTTCAAACTGATACAGTTAGTACAATATATGAATTAAAAACTCTCATAACCAAATACTTGACGTATTTACAAATCGTTAATAGTTTTGATTGCTATTATTACTTGTAAGTACATTTATATATGTCTAGTTCAGATGGATATGAGCCCAGTGCATTGTAAAGTGAATATACTTCTCATATTTATTATTTGCTATTAACATACACATTATTTCCAGTTATTCACAACTTTAAGTATCAATTACACTATGAAAAAGCATAGGCTTTAACCCTAAAATTGGTTAAAATGATGGCTGTAAAATCCGTTATATAAAGATATACTTGTCTACCTTTAGATTAAACAACGTTCCACACGAGTCCCGAGCTCTTGGCACGGTCTGTATGAGTTGAGACCAGGACTTCTTCGGTCTCCCGTGGATCTCGAGGGTACCGCCGGCGTCTACACCAATAAACTTACTTCCGAATTTCTCTACTGTGTTGTCCGTGTTTGATAACCCTTCAATCATAGAGGATAACGTGAAAGTATTTCGATTGAAAAAATTCACTGTTAGTAGTTTTGTTTGTAGAATATGATTTTGTTGATTGAATCACATCAAACACCACATATGAACTAATATATGTACAAACGGACATCTTTCGAACGTATGAAGAAATATAAACTATTTTAAAGCACTTTACTGACAAGCAATTCTTCAAGATGGGCTTTTTTATGGACATTGCTTACTGTTCACATTAGGATATATTTTGGTCAGTTTTACCTAACTGATGCTGGTGACATTTCTTTCATTGGAAAAATATTTCAGATAACTTGTTTCAGGAGAGATGGGGCCCAGAAACTCACTTGTGGTATAATTTTGTGACAATGATATTTTCTAGTAAATATGTCCTGTAGTAAATGCATTGTTGGAGTAAAGGCTTCTCCGTACACAGGCGCAAAGAACTTTGATTCGTCACAACGCCTTTCTAACTGTCATTTTACGGTATGCACTACATCGTGAACGTCAGCTATAGCAAAGGAAAAAATGGTACAATATTTGTATCCCCAATTACATGCATATCTAGTAAAATATCTTATAATAAATGAAAAAACTCTGTTGCCTTGTATAATCGACTGAAGAATGAAGTTTTTCTTCTACTCTGCAGTTTAATTAGATGATGTTCTTAATAATTACAAAGTTTGCAATAAAAAAAATAACTTTAATTTATGAAAGTTCGTTGACGTCAGCTTTTTACGTAGGCATTTTAGAAAAAGACGTTTAAGTGGCGAAAACGTTTCTGTGAACCTCTAATATAATTTCATTTCATATTACTAGTTCAGTCAAAAATCTTGTAAGTATGCGAAAACCGATTACGAAAATGCTGTCTTCAAAAAGGGACTATATTATTATGCATTCTTCAACCACTGTCTTTAGTTTTGTACAAAAATATAATATAAATGGTATTAATGTTTCTGAAACCATTTTGAATTCATTCATGTAAAGCGCGCGCCTTATCCGAGTAGACAAAATCGGTCAAAATTGGGTAATTTGCCGACAAAAGTTTGTTATTAATGCCAATATCTCTTAAATCGTTCGGTGACCCCCATATTTTCTTACAGTTTTGAATGAATTACATGATAAACTTTCTATCTTGAAAACATATACGAACTCTAAAATATTATATCGCAATTGTTAACTTGATTACCTAGAATTTTATTGCAGATTAAAGAATATATAAACATACCCGTGAGTCTGATATTGGCCTTCTTTATGAATGGACAGTCAATATCTCCGATGATGAAGGTTCCCTTGACGTGGATGTGGTCAGTGGTCACCACGAGTCCATCAAAATCCCCCCACACCAGACTGGCCCCGCTCTCGATGGTGATTCCTTTCAGACTCGGAGGGGAGACATTCAGACGGATATGTTTCCCGGTCTTGATGACAGCAAAGTCTCCTTTAGTAGGAACCCCACTGTCCCAGGCCGCTGTGGAGTCCCAGTCCACGAGACTCGTGTCGTCGTAGGAGCAGGACGCGGAGACCTGGACGACGACTAGTGCGTAAAGAAGTACAGAGAGATACATGATTCTGGTGTAAAGTGAAACTGTTTCAACTTTTATAAACGTTAGAAAAAATATGAATTGTAATTTCTTTTCAAACAATAATATATAAATGCATCTGAACTCCCGTAAAGACATCAATGAAAATGTAAATTTCCTTTACTTTATTCGTCCAGTATTTTACTGATAACATTGAATAACTAAATCACATGAAAATATGTTTCCGTTTCCAGATTGGTGATAAACAAACGAACAAACGTTGTGTTTGACATTCATCTGGACATATGTCGTACCATTCTTCAGCTAATGATTTGTAGAATAATTTATGATATTTACAAAATAGTTTGAACCAAAATAGGCGAATGATGTATTGGAATTGTTTTTAAATATCTGATGTGCAGATTGCTCCTCGCCGTCAGCGTGTTAGAAGG
Source organism: Phorcus lineatus (assembly GCA_921293015.1). Taxonomy (NCBI): domain Eukaryota; kingdom Metazoa; phylum Mollusca; class Gastropoda; order Trochida; family Trochidae; genus Phorcus; species Phorcus lineatus. The sequence continues at coordinate 32,475,767 of OV121096.1, forward strand.
ACAACTTGATTATTTTCTGGTAATATACCTTCCACGTAGAGTCCTCATGTACACCTGCATTTATATCGGTCCATTTCCAGACTTTTCATAATCAAATGAGGGCATAAACGTATGTTACTTTCAACTATCGACAGTTGCCAGGTTATTACAATTAAAGTTCAAATATCATTGTCAAACTTGTACTCCATATGCCAAACCAACATCAAACAACTCAAAGGGATGCTTTTGGGGTAAACAAATAAGTAATTTTCGATTTCAAAGATTTGGGAAAATGAATGATTCCTGAAATTTTTCTTTTGGACCTTAATAGTGTCACACATTAAGTAATCTGATACGAGATATATATCTTAATGAAAGGGTTAGGTGTCGTTTCTTTCTAAAAGCGTTTAGTTTGACGAGTTTGGGCATCTTTATCCCTTAAACCATTTTTTGACAATTCATGATGACATTATTGAATCTTTTTCTATCTGACCTACCATTTCAAAACATGTAATATTTTTGACAATATCAATGAATTAAGCTCCTTATCTACGCTACGCAGATTATAGATCTCACCGGGCGCAATTAACGCTGTCAGATTAAACTCTTACATAGTCCAAATCAGCCAATCAGCGATTGATTTCGCCCCACATGCCCACAGGCCCTCGGATCATTAAAAAAAATATAAAAAAATTTTAAATTTTTTTTGAGAACACCCCCTGAATAGAATTTTTCCTCTGTTAATAGTTTTTGGAAAGGCCAGACACTCCATTCGCCCCCACCCGCTTCCTTGACCGAATGCTACAATAAATACGCACGCAATCAATATAAAATCTATGCAGACATGTTGTCAAATGATTTGCCTTTCTACTCCAACTCACTTAAACAAATAAATCTTTGGGGTTATTTAGTGAGGACGGCCGAAAGACGATTTCCACGCCCAACTTAATGCTGATGGAACAAATGGCCGCCCGTCACCTTGACCCTACGGGTTGTGTGGCCGCAGCGACAGATCTAGAAAGATCCTCTTACCGTAAACAACTGAGGTATTTTAATTTACATTGGTCATTAGCAATTGATGACACGAAACTAATATCTTCAGCTTGCTCTTCGGAAATCGCCAGTATGAGAGATATCCCAGTTTTATTTTCCATTGTGTCTAAGAGATATTGTTTCATCAGTTCCGAATAAATCCTTATTCTCATAATCACCCACGCAGATGTTGCTAGTATAGTTTTTTACAAACAAACTTATCATAAAATGCTACCGAACATATTGGTTCTTTTACAGACTTTAATTTGATTTGATATCTGTTCGGAAGGCCGGATTTTATTGAAATTAAAACTTTCGACCATAAGTCATTTCATATATAGGTTTTCACGACACTAATAACAAAATCCAATTTCATTGGTATATTGAATCAGAGTTACAAACAAGAACATTCCTAACTATTCGAAAAAACATTCGACCAGAAATAAGTGCTTCACTGCTGCTGGGTTCGATATACAATATATAGCATAATGTAAATATTTAATAATCAACAGATAACAGAACAATGAACAAACCGGATGTTTCGGTATATATCCAAAATATTTCATTTACTGTCGATGAATTGAAAACAGGCCATTAACTGACCGATATACTAAATCAATAGAATGAATTGGATTTTATAACGTTTTCACCAATAAATGTCATTCATTTAATGTGTCTATTATGTAGAAACGGAACACTACCCGATAACAATCAAGTAAGTCCCATATGTTATCTCTCTGGGCACATATGTCCCTGTAAGGCAGTTTGTAGTTTGTAGACATCTATTGTTTGTAAAAAAAAACCCACTGAAGTGATGTGTATGGTATTGCTGTTTTTCAGTTATTGTTACAAACCATTCAATATTTTTATACAATGTATCATTATCTAACCACTTGATGTTTTATGCTTACTGAAAAAAGCGATATCCATATATCATACAATTATAAATTTAGATTGGTGATGAGGTCAATAACTGTTTTTATAGACCCGAGGAAAGCAATATTGACACGGGACAAAAATCTACAGTCATGAACAGCAAATTGGATCAATTGTTCAACATGACGGTCAAATGACGTCAGGATAATAATAGAATGACGTCATGTAACAACGGTTTGACGTCATTATGTCTATTTCAAGTCAACATCACCTTTGGTCGGACTCGGAGTGAAGTTAATACGTTTTCTGTCGACTGACACGTGACCGCCTCTCAACCAATCGGGTGGCGGAAAAATAAGCTCGCATAATAAAGGAAATTATCATTTACTCATTATATGATATCATTTGATCTATATGTACATGTAAATGATCGACTTTTTCCGCTTTGTGAAAGAAAACGGCGCTATCTTACTCTATGTATTACCATATCAATATTTTGCCATTTTAGTGGAAATAAATCAAGTATTTACATCAGTAGTATTTGAATTTTTTATTAAATGTTAATACCTTCCATTTATATAATTGATAGATGATTAGGACGACCTGGTATCTCGTTTTGCTTGACAGCTGGTCCCCTAGTCAAGCTTTAATAGAATGAATTCTGAGAATCCTCATCAGTGCAGCAATGTCGTTCCTAGTGTTGGTGCTCTTTGTATCCATGTTGGTGCAAGCATCAGCGTCCTGCTCCTACGACGACACGAGTCTCCTGGACTGGGACTCCGCCGCGGCCTGGGACAGTGGAGTTCCTACTGTAGGAGAATTTGCTGTCATCAAGACCGGGAAACATATCCGTCTGAATGTCTCCCCTCCAGATCTGAAGGGAATCACCATCGAGGGCGGGGCCAGTCTGGTGTGGGGGGACTTTGATGGACTCGTGGTGACCACTGACCACATCCATGTCAAGGGAACCTTCATCATCGGAGATGTTGACTGTCCATTCACCAAAAAGGCCAATATCAGACTTACTGGTAATTTACATGTTCCTTTATTTATTATTTTGTTGTTTAACTTTAATAGCATGTTTCTTCTCCCAGTTGAGTACATGCATTTATAGAATGTTGTATACATATATAACCAATTTATTACAGATTCTAATGGCAAAAAGCATTATATATTAAAATTGACAAATAGCCATGGTAGCAACAAAGACAAGAGTAAACTACATTTCAGTCAAACATAAGTAATGTAAATTGAATATTGGTAACCATTTGTTTGAGAATTGGGCAAATTATTATTCCTTCTGTAAAGGAATTTTTCCACGTTGTAAATATATATCAGTATATTGAGGGAATTGTGAATATTTGGCAAAATAATTCCTTCAAAGTGGATGTATATATTTTTTAAGTTGACAATATTGTATGAATCATTCATCAGCAGCTGGTTGTTACATATACTCCCAAACCAAATCAATGCTTTTGTGATTTCACATGGATGCATGATAATGTATTTAATTATCCAGTTTTCAATCTGCTTCCAAAAGCTATGAGTTACCTCACGTTGTCAATAAACGTGACATAAAAATTTCGCTCTCAATATTATATAAGCTACAAATTGCCTTGTCAACGATTTTCATTTTCCAGAGTTCTTTTTTGTGCGTAAATGATTCTTTGCAAAAGTTGTAATTGTAAATCACAACGTTTTACATCTTTTAAATTCTGAAGATATCATATTCCAAAAAAGAAGTTTTCTCATATAATACATTTTCCTGTTGGCAGATATTAGGTTAAATATCGTCAGATAAGAATTTGTTGAGAAAGATGATTTCAAGATCAATGCTATAAATATGCGTTTATTGCCTAAGTGTCATTTTCGATGATTCAGGTAAAATACATTTAATATAATCCAGATTAATAGATTTAGCTCTTATACCAAATTTTAGCTACAGCTCTTAAAAAGACATTAACCAATTTTCATTGCATGGATCCTTTATTGCCAGTATTCCAGTTTAGCCCAATCTCTGATAAAGTGATTTTTGTTTTTTTCCCTAAATGTTGTCTTCTCAAATAGTACACACACAGTGCGACCTCCCTTAAAAATTTTCCCATTTTCAAAACACCAACAAATGCACGTGTCAAAGTGGAACATGTGCATTTCCCTTCACTTTGCCCATTTTCAAAAAAAAACAAATGTGAAGGGAGGTCGCATCTGGAACGAGGCTTTATACCTCGATCTGGGCACTTCCGTCTTACGATGACGCAATAAAACTCGCTTTTCACTAATTGAAGTAACGTAACTCTAATTAAGAAGGTGACATACACGTAATTCCACATTTAAATTGGAGGTTGGTCATTTATGAATACGTTACGAGTGATACTTACCGATGTCGCTTTATGAGTATGTTTATAACAGCACATATATCGGAGCCTGATATGTCTATGTGGATTGCCTTGTTATATATTGTATATGACCTGTATCGATGTCTCCCGTGCTTGTGTGTGTACAGAGCATTAAGTAAAGTAAGTTGTCTCCAGTTCTTTTAGAAGGTTTTATTTTTTTAGATTTAGGAATGCAAGTGATTACTCCTCTCTTCATAATTAGAGACATGATCCATGCCAATTAACTTTTGAAACATCTCTTATCAATATGAATTAATTGCAAAGTTCTTTACAAAAGAATTGGAAAAAATCTATAGGAAATCCATCCATTTTAGGGCTTTTGTTATTTTTCATACTTTTATATGCCAGTGATATTTCTTTCATGCCCATTTCTTTTTCCAATTACTTTTTCAGTTGGTCGCTTAAGATTGGAGTTTATATTTTCTAAGTGATTCTCAGTTATAAATTTCTTTTCGGAAGAATAAAGTTTTATTACAAAAACCTTTAACTTCCTTTGAGGATGATTTACTCTCAGTCATTTCATCATTCGTAGCAATGATAATTCTATTATTGATTGATTTATAATGGCAAATAATTCTATGAGACGTAAAATTGTGTTAGAACTGTTAGAAGTTAACTTTACTGCAAGTAAAAAGATGTCACATCTCAACAGTCTCCCTTGAATTATCAATCTTTCTTAAGGGAAGTCCAACACCGACAACACGGTCCCGAAGTTTGGTATGAAGGTGATTGGTGTGGACGAGGGAGGAACTATCGAGTTGCACGGAGCTGTGAAGAAGTCCTGGACGAGACTCATACAGACAATGCCGAGCGCTATTGACAACGCGGTCTTTAACTTTAAGGTGGTTCTCTTTTGTTTTCTTGTTCTCTCTGTTGTATATTTGGTTTCTTTTAATGTATTTGAACAATCAGACGGGTCCTAGGTTTATTAAACTCTTGGAGCGCTGTTTCATTCTTAGGTGCCCTATCTTGCCTTCCTTTACCAAGTCCATCCAATTCGTGACGATAGTGCCTTTAATTTCTAGTTTGCATATATCTCATAGTTATTCAAACTCGCGAAAAAAGTATATAGAAATTGACTTTAAATATATTATCTTTCGATAGATGTAGATGGGTTTCGATGATGTTTTATTCGGAAAATCGTAGGATCAGTTGAAGGCCATTGATGTAATGACAAGGTTTAAACATTGACAAACTCGATCACAAGGGAAATTCTCACCTCTGTTTGAGAGATTAAATATGAATGAATGAACTTAGACAAACCGGAGCATAGCTTTCATATAGTGTTGATTGTTGTTTCAGTCGGATGATTAAACGAGTTGTGCGCCCCATATATGAACAGGGAAGATGAGGACGACTTTAATTGAATTATAAATACTAGACCGTGAAGATTTCTGTTACAGATGAGATGTGTTTCTTTCATTACTTCACTCTTCACGTCATAACCATCTGTATAAGAAAGCTTTAACAATTGATCTGTTTAGATAGATATTTTTCATCGATCTAACAGGAGAGTGTGTTCAACGAGGAGATGACAAGGGGTCTGTTTGTGATGGTTTTCAACCTGGACGGCAGCGTTTTTGACTTTAACATCTTCAGAACTCAAGAAGCAAACGATATAGAAGCTGAAAACAAATTTAAAGACTTTATAGAAGGTAAGTGCTAACTATAGTTTGTTGTTTCAATGTCTATAATGTATTTTTGATATGTGCAATATGTTTGATTGTTATGCTATATCGTAGATTTCTTTCATTTATCAAACATTGACAAAAGTGTTCAAGGCGTCTCTTATTCATATGCATCCAAAAGGTTTTTTCACCTATGAATGACAAAATCTGTATATCAAATACAGTTTATGTCATTACTCGTGTAATTATTGTTTCATTATATGGCTTAAGGGGCGGTAAACAGTACCTGTCCTGATGAAAATTGCCAAGAATCAATGCATATCAACTTTGGTGTTGCGGGCTTTCTCCCTGCAATAGTACTAGTAGCCGCGATATAATCTTGAAAGCGGCGGTAAACCCAAACTCACCTCACCTCGTTTCTAAATTATGCTTGAATACGCATTTTAGCTTTCAATAAGTGCCCCACACTAGAGTTGTAAGTCAATTTTGGCAAGATTAATACATCAATCCGTACATATAGGTTTTCTGATAAAGTAGTTGATTGCTACACCCCTTTAGATTTAACAGCAACGTGAACTCAACCTCACTCAAACATAGGTTTTCTGATAAAGTAGTTGATTGCTACACCCGTTTAGATTTAACAGCGACGTGAACTCAAACTCACTCAAATATAGGTTTGCTGAAAAAGTAGTTGATTGCTACACCCGTTTAGATTTAACAGCAACGTGAACTCAACCTCACTCAAAAGACTAAGTTAGCGGTATATCATAGTCATGAATGAGAGAAATAAAACATTGCGTTCTAAAACATACCTAAAAGTCACATTTCATCTCGAACCGTGCTGAGTTAAGGAGATTCCAAAACATTTTCGACAACCGTGTATTTTTTAGAAACATGATCTAATTGTTACAAGATTTATAAATAACGATAGTTGGCTTCTGAAGGCATAACGTAATTATATGTTAGTTGTATTCATCCCTCGTGGATTAGACTGTCTAACACTTTAGATTTTTATACTGTTGTGTGTAATGAATGAGCCTACCATTATCCAGTTCTTGATATTTTGACAGACCTTCCAACCGACAAGATTCTGATCATAGCCGTCAACGGAGACTTTGGTACCGGAACTGTCCAGTCACGTGATTGGGAGACTATTTATACCACGATAGAGTCCGTTGGGGGTCTGACGTCAACATCTCTAAGGAACGTGAATGGTCGCGAGGCGTACGCCTTCATAATGAGAACTGGTTAGTGGCAATGAATAGGATATATCAATAAAAATAAGAAATCAATCGAAATGTTGCATGTTTGTTTCATTCAACATTATTAGTAAGTAAATAATGAAAATACTCGTCTGAATTCGCTTATCAATTTAATATGACAGATAAGGACACTGAATAGGAAACATCATGTCAAATCCATGATAAACCGATCTTTTTAAAGATTAAATAAGCATCAACGTGTTTAAAAGCGCTTTTGTACGTTTATTGAACGTTATATTTGTTAACATTTACCATCTTCGATCAAAGTTTGTCAGCAAGAACTTGGTTAATACCTTTTTAAAGGTGAGTACCTTAACAAAATGATTCAATTTATCAAATTTCAAAAATATTGTTTTTAAACTGGTTATTTTTTCTTTTCTTTTGTGACATTACTCTATTAAAAAAAATAATGCGTACATGAGTAACTTGGAAAATGACGTTACTTATTTGATGTAATCAGAAAAAAAATTGAAATATTATTTTGAAGTAAACCTTCTAAAATGACAAAATTTTAAAGCTTAACGCGCAATTTGAAATGTTCATTTTTAACCACTCAAGGAGTTCAATTGACAACCCAGGAGCACTATGTCGCCAACCCAGGAGGCACCGAGACTTTTGTTCAAACTGATCAACTGCGTCTTCGTGATGATACTAATGATCTTGAGTTTAGTGTAGTTGGGAAAGTTTTTGCTACTTCGAACAATCGTGGCATTCAGATAATGGTTCTCCCTGGGGATGTGGCGACGCCAAAAATCAAGCTGGATGATGACGTCACGTCATGGGTGGCAGGTAGAGGAAGCTTTTGTCATTTATCATTCATGTTAAACACCTGTATAAGGTGTTCATTAAAACCATAATGCATGAATTCTTTAAGAATTAATTTGTTAAAAATTAAAGGGATAAATATGATTTGCAATTCAAGTCTTAACCCCCGTTTTAGCTCGTACTCAAGATTTTGTCAAGCGTGAAAAGCCGAAAGTCTTTTTTGAAACATATATGCCTTTTGTAATTGTGATTTGCATAAAAGATGCATATTCGAACCATTTGAAAGCTACTGTCACTAGAGATATTACTTTTAAATGATGAATTCAGAATCTGACCTAGTGCACAAAAGCCATCATAGTGAATACCGCATACTTTCCTGATTTAAATTAATCAATGAGGGGTTTATTGAAGGTGACGAAATCGTGGTTGCATCAACTGATTTTGACTGGCGCCAGGTGGAGGAGTTTACACTTCTTGAGTGCACAGACTGTGCTGAAAATGAAGTTCGTCTTGATCGTGAGTATTACTTGATAGTCACAATATCAAACTATTTCGTACATAAAACTTATGAAGTGTTAGTTGTGTTATAACAGATATTCATCTTTTCAAGGTAAAAACAGTTGATTTAAAAACCTTAGAATTTAAAACAGTTTTAAATGACCAGGTATTGCAAGTTTATAACAAAATTGATAAGATAAACAAAATGACAAACTATATAAATAGTCGATAGATCACATGCAAAATTAAGTAAACCGTATAAGCAAAAGGTTTGCTAACACTGTGTACATACTTCTGCACAAAAGTGTAAGATTTCATTCTTAAGAAAAGGGGAGACGATGTCTTTCTGATCTGTAGATGATTATAGGATTACGAGAAAGTTCTTATACCGCACCGAGTCCCAATTCTTAGTGTAAAGATATGTTATTATGTTATAAACAACATAAGAGCAAGAGAACAAAATAATGACCAAATTTTGAAAGAGTGTATCTAAAGGAATGAGCGACGTTTTTAGGTTGACAATGGTTTCAAACAAATACAGATAAATAAAAGATATGGTAACAACTGTCATCCAAATTGTGAACGACGTTTTCTCAAACTCCATGGATGTTGCGAATTCTGTAAAGGTTTTGGGTATACTACTTTGCTTAATAGCAATCGTTCTTGCAGACGGGTTTGAATTCATGCACTACGGAGAGATAACTAACAACGTTGATGAGATGGCGGAAGTTGGTCTCTTGACCAGAACCATCAGGATTGAAGGAGTCATGGAAGACGAATGCTATGTCTATGATGAAAAAGATGCTTGGCTTTGTGACAAGTTCAACGAAGATACCCATGGTGGACATCTCAAGGTAGGTCCATTATTTTTGTTACAATGATTTCACTATGCTGACAAACAAGTCCAATGGTTGATTCGTCTACATATCAAATAAGGGCATTATCATTGATCATTTTACCGGTAGAAAGCCCACAGGCTGACAATGCATGATCTTCTCACTGATAAAATGAACAAAGCATGTGCTAGTATTTGCATGTATATTCATAATTCTGACTTATAAACAGACTTAAGAAAGAAAACATCGATACGACCTTTTTATTGCATCGAAACTAAAACATAATGTAATTAAAAACATTGCTCAACACAAGGCAACATTTTCAAAAACCTTAAAGAATCAAGATTGTAAAGAAAATTCCTTTGAATAGTCATGGATAGATACAATTTTGTCTTCTTTAAGATATAAAATTTACTCTATCTTTGATATATTTGAATTTATGATAATATTATAAGAGAAACCTCCCTCGTTTTCAGATTATTCGCTACTTTGCAGCAGCGCACATTGAAAATGTCGAACTTGTGAACATGGGTCAACAAAAGTTTGTTGGTAGGTAGAAATGACTTTTAGTCTCTAAATAAAGATTCAAAGCTAAGTTTTCCGTCATGTTTTCTTAGATATGCGTTTGTAGGCAACAGGTGTTAATAAATTACGCTACTACCACTATCATCCTTACACACCAAACCGTTTTGTTGTTATTATTTATCAACGCAACTGTTCACTTTGGCTGATATATCCCTTTTGTTTCACACCTATTGTTGAAGTTCTTAATGGGCAATTAGGGACCAGTAGGTAATATATATAGGGATCGTGTGGATAGCAATCTCTTTATTAAACATCTAAGATGTTGCTACCCATACCTTTCCTTGTATATAGCTTGGTCAGTTAAACAGTTTAACTAACATCTTCCTTAGTATGAATTGAGTTAATCATCAGTTAGATATAAATTCAAATTCTGTTGTTAATGTACAATCAAAAGATAGTAACACTTCCTTTTTTACAAATCACACAGGAAGCTACGCCCTTCACTTCCACATGTGTGACGGCGTTCTAGGCAACTATACAAATCACAACTCCATCCATGACTGTCAGACACGCTGTGTTACCATACACGGAACAGACCATGCAGAGGTGAGATAAATTCTTTAATTATCTATGATGCCAGTAGCAGTTACTTGCTGTCTTGTATCAAATTGTACCATATATGCAAACTACATGTCTATGATTACAGGTGTCTGATAACGTATGTTATCGGACGAAAGGACACAGCATCTTCCTCGAGGACAGCGCTGAGCAGTGGAACACCCTGGACGGTAACCTCGTCATAGGCACAGAGCACGGGACTCACCTCCTCTCGGACATGAAGGATGCCTGGGTCAACAGTTCTCTCACTGGCTTTACTGAGTGAGTCTTTCTTGGTCTTACACATTGCCGAGGTCGCGCTCAACATCAACTCGTTCAGTCACTCTTTCTTGATCGTTGCTGACATAATATATGTATTTATTTACTTAGCAAAGATCGTATGCCTTATGCAGTATGAACATAAAATTAGTTTTAACGGAATTCAATGGAACAGTTGTTAAAAAGGTTTGAAGGTTTTTTTAAGAACGTAGGTGTAAGTTACAACCATTTTAACAACATATGTAAAAAAAGGCCAAGAATTTGAGCAAAACTAATTTGTATTCTTATATAAAACATATTCATGATTTTTCTGCCTAATTTACTGTTAGTATTAGAACGAATAGTAGAAAAGTAGACCTGCTGGACTGATAGTTACACATATAATTTATATTTCAAAGGCGTTTGCTTCTGTTTGCTGTCATCTTTATACAACATAGACGCATTGTTTCAATTGAGCGGACTCATACAGTTAAAACAGCAAGCCAAATTATTAATATTTGAATGATTTCAGTAACTTTTCTCACTTTATGAAAAATTCTATTTACACCATAACTTAATGTTTCTGTGCTATCAGGCTTTGATTTGGTTAATATAAACTTTTGAGCATTACCAAGACTTCAGTTTCCCTACAATCTCTAAAAGGTCAAGGTCAAAGCGAGGTCACTTCTTAAATATGTTTTTATATATTATATAAATGAAAGTGATTAATGATCGTAAGACCTTAATGTGAAGACCAAGCCACGAGGCATAGTTCACTCTTTGATGAAAGTTTAAAATCAGAAAAAGATGTGTGAGGACTTCAATTTTATGTGAATCCCTTGGAATTCTTTTGACCTGTTCTTATTTGAAGTAATGAGGTCTAACAACAAATACATATAATTTTAAAAAGTATCAAATCAACACAATATTAGCCATGACATGTGAATACAAGCTATAGTATTTGTAAGTGAATATGTTAACTTAATACCCAGTTCTCTTTGTCTGTTTTATTTTGGCTGTCGAGAAGGTTGACGTAAAAAACACTCAGTTTCGGGGATCTTCTGTTTTTGTGATATCCCATAACGCTTTTTTAAATTTTTACAATGATTATTTTCCTTCCTCAGTTCCCTGTCCAGTTTTTGGTTGACGCATCCAAACAACCGTGTCACCAATAACGTTGTCGCTGGCTCTGATGTAAGTACATATTTTACTAGGTTGTACCTAAAATGGTCTGAATTTATAACGATTGCCAGGGGGGGGGGGGAATATAAAAGGAAAATCCAGAGTATAGAGTTTACACCTGTAAATTGTTCACTATGTTTATCGGCAAAAAGTACAACTAAAGAATACCAATTTTGATATAATGTAAACAACGGGGATCTACAGTAGTGTTGAAAAAAGCCTCTGTATTTTCAACAACTATAGCAGTGAATCAGATGGGATTTGTGGGGAAGGGGGGTTGATTTAATCGATTGTTAAATTGAGGACCCCCCCCCCCCCCCCTCCAACTCCTCATTCCAGTCTTCAGGTTGGCAATGGTTGGTTTTTACTTTCTCACATTTTATATGTACTTTAACTAGAAAAATATCATCCTTAAAAAGTTTGAAGTGTTTCAGGATATGCTTACTCCTTCATCGTGTGTGTAAGCAAGCGGGCGTGAAAGAGAAAATCTGTCAATTTCCCTTTCTTTGGTTACATATAGGTCAAAAGCCTCAGTAATTCAGAATTCCTTAGTGGTGAAAACTTTGCGACAGAGATATCGTCTCCTATAAACCTATATTCCTATAAACTTCTTTTACCTCCAATTTGGTTCTGCTTTTTTGTGACCTTCGCACAGGTGGATAGTAATCTGAATGGTTACGGACGCGGACCAAATCCTCAGTTGGAAACGAATTGGACAACTAACTTTGCTTGCAACACACATATTTACTTTAAGTATTAATAAAACGACATAACTACTAAGACAGATATGGTGACAGGATGAGTTAGGTACCCTCTATGGAAAGAGATTCGGTTTCATGTTCAAATTACGTTCATAACTGAATTATTACTCATGTTTTGCTCAATGTACTGCCAGAGAACGGGATTTTGGTACGTGGTAGCCCTGAAGCCACTTGGTCCCTCTGGTGCCCGTCAGCTGGAGAGAGGTCTGGTGACGGAGAAACATGCCTACCATCATCCCATACTTCAGTTCGAGAACAACACCGCTCACTCGTGTAAAGATGTAAGATTCATGATAATATAATTGGCTTGTTATTACTTGACACAAAGTTGAAGTTGAAAGATATGTCCGTCAAAGTTAAAGGATAAAAATCAAACTCAAAGTCAAAAAAAGTTTAAGAAATGATAAATGAAATAGGTGTGAGCCTTTTATCGCATTCTCTAGCATTCAATATCGAGACATATGCAATTCTTACCCCGGAAATATTGCACTTGTTCCGTTTTTGTACTCTTCGAGATGTCGGACAGTTTTTGTGAAGAAAACGTTTAAAATAAGATAACCACAGTTTAGAAGCGAGCGGGCTCATATACGATTTTAGATTTTAGACATTTAATTGAGAGGCATTTAAATTTCGCGAGGGATGTTGATGACTTTGCGTCATTGATACAATGCTTTTGAGTCTCAACTTAGTCATTGCAGGGAGTACGATGTCTAAATGTGGCTATAGTTGCGAAGATAGTTGTCAATCCTTTCTAACAATGTCACCCCATTTGAACCACACGTTTTGGTTCAATAAAATATATTTATCCGTGAGGCTTCTACAATCCCTTGAGAGTTTTTAAAACTATTTAAAATCTATGGCACTACTCGAACTATTTTACTGAAATGGGTACACTTAAATTTGTTAACAGATGCTAAAGCGCCTTTAAAAGACTCGCAATGAAACTATTTTTACAGCGAGGTTTGCGGATTGACCATCTTATAGCGAATAAGGATGATGCACCTGGTGTTCCTGAGAACGGAGTGTTTGGTGCCACAACCTCCCACGTACCGAAAGATCCTCCAGGCGACCCTAAGGGAAGTCCCGCTACATCTGTAATGAAACGGTAAAATTTATCTATCTGATTTTTAAGTCAATATAAAGGTATTGAAGTGTAATACAACATCGTGGTAATACGAATTAATATAGGTTTTTGGGACGACTCTTTTATCAGGCCGTCGTCGAGTGGTTAAGTTGTAATTTCCGTCATTGTTTGTAACACTTGTCTGTTTAAGATTCATTTCCCATAATTTATTTGTGCCCTAAACGGACAAGAATGTAGTTTACAGATACTCTAATGTCATTGTTGCATTGTTCATCTAAATAGTTTATATATATATATCATATTTTTAATATATAATACATTATATATATATATATATATATATATATATATATGTTTGAATATAATTGTGACTACAATTTATTTGTAATTCTTGTAATTCTTGTTTGATACTAGGCAAACAGGAGAGAGTTGATAATCTAATTTGTCTGTCTTACTGTATACATGTTTTATCTGAATAGATTCCGTTCCTACAAAAACATGCATCAAAATGTGTGGACGAAAGCTGGAAACCTTGTAATGGAACAGTTCACGTAAGTTTGTACAAAATAATTAATGACCATTGTCTTATCTCATCATGAGTTCCTCAACCAGTGATATGGTAATAGGCGTTATTGACTGCAAAGCATACGAGCTGTTGTATATGCCAAGAACACCATTCAACTGCCCAATTGTATTATGATGCCATTCCTGTTAACATTTTATGGTGCGATAGAGACGCATCGTTTTAAATATGTTCCAACAGGTTACACATTGAAATTGTGATAAGGAAGACACACAGAAGCAAAAGCAAAATTACAGATGATTTATTTTTTTCAAAAAGTATATGTAATGACATTTAATCTCACCTGGCCTGAAATTGGCTTAATGCATGGTGTCCGACTCAAGCTGAAACCTTATGCACAGACGCCTTTACTAATTGAGATTCTTATTTAGAGATTTGAAAACCATTTGGCCCCTCATACCACCCTATTAACATATTTTCATCTAGCTCTCCAGAAACAAGAATGTATGAAAGCTAAATCTTGTATCATTTAACCTACTAACTTTTAAATTGGAATATGTGTTGTGCCGCCTTTGATAAAAAGTAATTTAAATCTTTGTAAACTGAATAACATTACGTATGTGAATATGAGTACCTATAGTACCATATTTAGCTTTAAGCTACTATCTGGTAGCGTTGTAATATGCCCATAATGGTTACAGATGATTTGAATCCAAGAACCCTCTTTATACCGACGTTTGCAACAATTTCAGTATGGCGGATTCACCCCGTGGTTTGGCAATGGCTCGGTCGGCACAGCAAACCTTCACAGAGATCAAGAACTCACTTTTCATCGGCGAGACGGACAACCTTGGTGAAAAAGAAGAACCCTTTGGCAGATCAAGGCCTGCCATGGCGTACGTTTGATAGAAGCCTTTTATTATTTCTTTTAATGTGTTTTAATGTGTTGTCAAATCTGGTATATGTGATTTTGTATACGATGTTGTACAAAAAACCTTTTTGAAAAAATTGTTGCCTATGCATTATTGGTTATTCCTCCATCGGGAATATACAAACCCGAACGTGTCAGTAGCTTTGGCAGCATATCCTCACCTCGTCATAGCAACTTTTTTTCATAAAAGACTTCAGAAAAGGTGCATTTAAAAGCACATTAGACTATTTATATATCATTTTACGTTTATTGTAGTTAAATAACTTTTGGTTAATTTGACTAAATGTTGTATTATTTCTCAAATACGTTTTTGTAATGGCTATTGTTGAACGATCACGATAGGCAATATGAACAGTTTCATTGACTTTTACATGATATATTCTACATTCGAATGATAAAATGATTTGTGTTGCCATACAGCTGCATGCCAAAAGTTTGTTCACATACCTGAATACACTAGTGCAAATATCATGTAATTTGAGATGCCTTTGAGGTATCGTAGCGTTGCGAAAAAAGTAACGTATACTATTGAATTTCCAATACACATATGCAGATCCATTTTCTTTAAAGCAAATGTTTATCATACCCCACAAATACCCATAACAGTTTTGGCAGGTCATTGAAGTGACCAGGGGTCAAAATTCCGAAAACACTAATTATTATTTTTCTCCATAAAATCCTTAGAATTAATCAACTTCTTTAAAAATTAGTCACGTTTGTTTCTTAGCACAAAGTCAATGTCATTATGTTGGTTTTAATCTCAGAGAGTCGATATGGAACATTTTATTCGGCATTTAACGAAATCGAAATTTCGAAATTTCGAAAATGTGAGCCCTTTTGTCTATATCAATATGCCAAAATTCGAATTTTTGCACGAGTGATCAAACAATGCTGAAATGAGTTCAAGAATGGCTATTTCACACATGGACAGTGGGTGATCTTGCTGAAGTTATTCTATTGACATGGAAACGAAAGCCAAATTACATGATATTTGCACTACGATTCAGTGGTTAGTGAACAAACTTTCGGTATGCATCTGTGTTGTTGGAGGATATAAATTCTAAGCCGATATCGATATTGTAATAAGTTTGTTTATTATCCTTTTTAAACCAAACAATTTCATCAATTCCAGGAATGACGCCATTCAAGGTATCATTGTTTACCAAGGTCCAGGATACGTCACGGACTGTTTCTTCGACAAGTACGAGCACAAGTATTCAGGGGAAATATTCAGACCTGCTGGTGCTGTCAGCTTTAAGCGATCCAGTCCCTACCCATCAGCCCCAAATAGTGGGGTGCGCGGTCTGACGTTCGGCTACTGTGACAAGGTTAGTTTATGGCTTGCTACGATGAGAATATGACACCAAACTTTGACCAATCCTATCGGTATTTGATAATATTACCCATATGGGAAGATGGACACAGGGTAATATTTTTCCTGTAAGTCACACGGGAGTTACACATTTTCTTGGCATTTGATTGGTTGTTGTGAACCAATGAAAAGGAACGTAGTGCCGGGACTATTTCATTCATCTTTCAAACTTGTCCCGACTGGTAATTTGTTTACCCTTAGACAGAATTTTAACAATGTTTATTTATTCCAAATAGTTGCCAGTCGTCATTTCTCAGATGTGGCGCCACAAACAACACGAAATAAGCCTGCCCCATTGCACAAAATCATAGAAATTAGCGATTATTGAATAAGTTCTTCATCACGTTAAACTAACAGTCGCTAAGAAGCGCCTGGTCCCGTTCTATCGTAGTGACGTCATAGACACGAGCGGCTATGACGTCACAGTGTCATCAGTTACGTCACAAGTTCAGCCGTCTTGTAGTATAACCATAGGGCGTCGCTGACCTCTTCAAATTAACACAAAACTGTTAAATGTAACTAGTTTGATTGACGGTTATGAAAACAGGATTAAACGTTCGACAACAACTACATTTAGCTATTATTTTTAAAAAAAATTTCACAAATTACAATTTAGCCGTGCGTAGGTAAGTGTCAAGCAAAACCACAGCACACGCGTATGAATTTGGAAATTCGCAACCCTAATCCTATATAGAAGAACGATTATTTCTATCATATTCGAGTTTTGACATTTTAAAAAACATATAGGTAATATAAACAATAACCAACTCGCGACGGGAATGACAGATTATCTTTCCCTCGTTATATTAATTGTGTAATTCTCTCGCCAAGGCTCGAGAATTACGAAATTAATATAACTCGGGAAAGATAATCTGTCATTCCCCGTCACTCGTTAATTATTGTCTATTTATGTGGACGTTTCAATTAGTATTAATTAAAAGATAACTTCGTTGAAGATATCAAAAGAATATGTATCCTAAACATACCAATGGTGATATTACGTGGGTACTTCTTTCACATCTAATGACACATAATTCCTGCTTTATTAAAACACAATGCTATTGCTTTCAATAGGAGAACAAAACCTGGTTCTACCAAGGAGAGCCGGATCTACCTGGTTTTGGGAACAGGGACGGGAACAGACAGGCCAGTTTCCATGACTACGACGGAAGTCTAACTGGAACAGCCGGGTCACAGGTGGTGCAGAACGAACCCTTCTTTATGACAGACAGGTGCTCGGTCCGACCCACCTGGGGAGACATCGCAGTGTGTCCTTATAAATATGCGAGAGTAGGTAAATCCTGTATGTCCTGCAAGGGAACGTCAACTTCAAACCTTGACCCATATTGGTAGAACGCCTTAATTACGATTGCATTTATAGTTTAAATGCACAAGTTACGCCGTTGGTTGATTCCAGGATGTGGCAGATTATCAAAGATGCCGTTGTCAAAGTCTCTCTTTCATTACAGAATAGTGTAAGAGTTCCTTTATGAAGTGAAAATCATTTAAGGAATATGACAGTTAATTTGAACATGTTATTGAGGTCGTGTAGTATTAAACCTACCACCATGGACTATTTACTGAAATCAAGAACACTACAATTACTAATATTCACACTCTTTACATAGATGTATTCGCTCGTTGTCGACCCTTTAATATTGCACTTGATATTGGTGAACTTTGATTCGGTGCTCTCTTTATATGCACATATTCATTGTCCTTAAGGCAAAGTTCAGTGGATCGGGTGGAGTTTTCGAAACCAATAAAGATGATTGGGCCGTGTGGTTAAGAAGAGACGACAGACCTGCTGACAAATTTCAACTCATAGGTAAGCTGTTAATTTTTATGACGTGAAAAAAGGGCTCCAGATATAGTTCACAATTCATGGGTATCATATGACTAATGGTGAATATATAGTTCAGTTCAACTGTTTTGGGTACATTACGACATACTGGTTAGAATAGGGTTCAAACATAAACTAGTTGAGTAATGTAACCCTCTGAATATAACAAATTTGGCATAAACTAAGGTTGATTTGGGGAAATTTGAAAAAAACTAAATTTTCAGAAAACGTGCTTCTGTCCTTTAAAGTCATTGTTCGAACTTCCTTCTTCTTTGAATTTTGAATTTGCTTGTGAAAATAGATTATTACTATTTAACTTTCATGGAGCTAAGTTTGTTCTATATTAGTCAGCCAATCAACTATTATCAGAGGATGTATTTACTAAATCACCATATTGTTAATGAGCGCGAAATTGGCTCTAAAGTGCATAATGAAAATTAATACATTTCGTTGATTCCTTTTTATAAACAGTTATTTGTTGTTTTATTTTGGTATTTCATCCCCTTGATTTCTCTATATCTAAAAGGTGAAAGGGGAGATAACTACCTCGTAATGAAGAATAGGTCGTACACCCTCTACTTCAACGGCTCAGCCCCGGATGAGTTGGTCATAAACTACGAGAACCTTCAAACGTAGGTATCACTCATTCATTCACGGTGCTTTCTAATCAAGGAGAACACGACATAATTAGGTAGACAATGAAAAAGAACTAAAGCAAACACATACTTTACCTTCTTTCTGACACCGTTTTGATTTTAAAATGTCTACCAATTCCTACCCGGTGGTTTGCAGCTGAAAACAAAATAATTGTTATAGTGTAATTGTTTTAGTACACGTATTCTGAACGATTGCTTATCTGCGTAAAAGCACGTAGACTTGAAAAACAATAGCCATTAGTATCCTGAGCAGCGACCCTCTGTAGTCTGATTTGAGAGTCTCGAACTATTTGCGGGTTGGCGGGTTCGATTCCCTCTTTGTCTATGAAGATGTTTATCGTGAAAGCTTAGAATATATTGTGGCACACTTAACCTTACGAGGAATTAATGTGTTAAAAATTATTTGGAGTAAGTTTATATGTGTTACTTAAATATGAAATCAGTTCTGGTATCAATTTAACAAGTTTTCATTGTTAGCAAAAGGCTTATCCGTAAACAGAAAACGCATGAGTATGGCTTTATAGTCATTTATTTTTTGCCAAAGGTGTATTATCATGTTTACCAATTACCAATTACTACAATCAGCGGGTACATAGTAACTATACTCCTCAGCATCGTGAGCTACCAACTGTGACTTTGCTTATTAACTTTCACATTAATCGTGTTGTGCAAAACCCTTTTGGAAAAAATAACTTTGTGTCAGCGCTTGTTCCATATTTACATAGTAAATAATGCATTTCTGTGAGCATAATGATCATTGCAACTTATATCAATGCTTACTGGGAACAATTCTTTCATTGACATTGTATGCGTGAAACTGCCTTTTTCAGGTACGACTTTGTTCGTATTGGAATTTGTTTCCCAAAGGATTCTGTATTCGAGTTCTCTGGTGGATTTCCCAAGATAACCAGTAAAGACCCAGCAAAACCTGTGACTAGTATTGAGGAGCTTGATGCGGATACGACAGGACGTGCTTACTTCTGGGACCAGGCCAGAGGGTAGGTTCATACACTTCCCTGCATTGTGTTTAAGCCATGCAGCTGTCTATGGTCGTGTGTTGAACTCGCCAATAAAAGGGTTGTATAAGGAGCGTATTCCCATATGTTCACATACCAGTTATGCAAGATCAACGCCACTTTTTTATTTATGAAATATAAAATCAGGTATCGCCTCTCAACATAAACATTCCCCCCAACCCCTTAAAAGAAACAACCCAAAAACCAACCCAAATAAACCCCAAACCCAACGGTATATAATTTACAGCAACATGCCTCTTTTGGGATTCAATCTCTTGTGTGTTTTCCACGAGCATTTTGTCAAACTGTAACAAAACTTAATTTGCAGACTGCTTTTCGTACACGGTATTGGGTACTCGGAAGTGCAAGATAAGGAAAACTGCCCAGGAATGACGTGTCTTCAGATGAACATCGCCCGGACAGGCTCCTCTGATGTTATCGACTGTTATGAGGACGCTTATGTCAGCGGACCCTATACTGTCGATACCGATGTAAGACTCAGCAATAATGTTACTTTGATGTCATATAAATTCTTATTTTGTCCCATTGTTGTTTATCGAAGAGGCTTCCTTTTGAGACTATCCTCGAAGAAATGATAATGTTTGTAGTCATTGAACATTGTATAAATAACATGCGCAAAACAATATCTTACAGCTTATTCGATTATTATTTGCCTCACGGCCAATTTTCATGATTCATATTCATATTGTAAACAGGGTGAAAATACGTATTTGATGAAAAGGAGAGTTTAGAACGGTTCGTTTAGTTTATTTGTGGGCATTTTTATCTTTGAAAATCTTGTTGAGTCGAATTGCCTTGACATTTCTTGGTATCCTGGAACATTCCTTGTCAAGGAGCTTTAGGTCAAGCATAGCTTTTGGTTGATGGAAAAAACTATCCCTACAAAGCACATTATATAGATAAATATTGAATATTTCCGGAACAATTGGATTTCCAGCTTAAAAATCTCTTCATATCATAGAATAGATAAGATCATATTGGTGGGGTTCACACAGTTTCAGAGTTTCAATTCATACAAGTTCTGTTCATATTTCAGACCACTGCACCTATACCCAACCCTCCGACGTGTGTCACAGGTACAAGCAGTGTAAGTATTGAATTTTGTCATTAATTCTCAGCATGACTAACATCCAAAGTAATGCAGTATGCTTTAAACTTGCTGTGTTGTTATTGTTCGACGAAAGTTAAAACAGTGGCTCTTCGAATGATATTTTTACAAAATTGATTGGTCAATATGTTTTATGTTTCACTTTTTAGTTTATTGGCAATCTTTGATAGTCTAGATAGTTCCTGTAATGCGAAAGCAAATAACTCATATTTATGTGATATTGTATTACTTTTCACAAATGAAGGACTTCACTAACTGTTTGTTTGTAAAGATGTGTGCGAAATCCTCTATATCAATATCTACTAATATTTATTTGCTACTTTATAAACGACTCTTGAAATCCCAATAAAGGTTTACCCAAATTATTCGACTTGAAATATATTCGATATTAGCGTTAGTTTTAACGTTGTATGACATGCAAAATAATCGTATTTTTGCGCCAGGCCTTCTTACGACTTACTCACAGAATAAGAGACGTAAAAAATCAAATAAAAATGAAACGTCTTAAAATGTTTCATATGATGTTTCTTGGATATTCTTTCAAAATTTTCATCCGCGTATGTAACCAATTAAACAACACATGAATATCAAGCTACACAAGCGCATATCCATCCCCGATGCCCCTTGTGGTACCCTGACATCTATCAAGAAAAAAATCCTCATTTAGAATCTGCCACTGAAATTGTTTCACTTCAAGCTATATAGGCAGCATCCAAATGATAAGATGACACAGATCGTGATAGTGTACTTCCTTGCATTACGATGTATCATTCGGTGAAAACATAACATGCAATACATTGCCATGAATACCCAGCTCTCAAGGGTATTTGCCATGGCATATAACATTATATTGTACGACCATTGCGGATGCAAAAAAGGCGATTTCTTATGATTAGAATCTTTGGATATACAATTAAAACATAGTTCGAAAAATATTTAACCCTTAACGATTGCATATTTTTTTTCAACCAGGGATACGGAGTACCAGTCACGCCACCACAGTATTCGACAGAGGCATTTACTTCAACATTCCCCTCTGCTCCGACATATCCGGGTAATTACATTTTACAAACTCTTTACATTTTTGATAATCACGTGGCCAACAAATATCGATCATTTTTGAGGAAATTCCTGCTTAATCTTGGTATGGAATCTGACGTGTAGTGGATTTCCATGACAATTGCTCGATTGCAGGATAAAAGATGTATTAATGTATACTGTAACACATTTGCGTAAATTGAAAAACTATCATAGAGACCCTTTAAGCACCTAGA
This sequence comes from Phorcus lineatus, assembly GCA_921293015.1. Lineage (NCBI taxonomy): Eukaryota > Metazoa > Mollusca > Gastropoda > Trochida > Trochidae > Phorcus > Phorcus lineatus. The sequence continues at coordinate 32,498,190 of OV121096.1, forward strand.
ATAACAATTCCAGATGTCTATCATTGGACATATGTATCACTTAAGGAAAGGTATATAGCTTTTGTAGAATATGCTTCAGATGGCTTATGATTTATACCTATCGCACAACGTCCTGGTTGCCTGATCACAGAATTTTATGTTATCAGTTTCGAAAAAATTTAACGTGACAGATGACCATTTCCTTATATTCCAGTTGCCGAGAATAAGGGATGTTGGAAGGATGACTGGATGTACAGAGACCTTCCTTTTGAGATGGCGGATCTCTTCAGATCAATGACTGTCGAGTTTTGTACACAAAGGTTCATCTTCTCTCTTTCATAATATGCCTTATAAAAACTCGTTGACATGATTATTTGTTAAAGGAATCATATTTATTTACGAAACAAATTTTGGAGGGAACCTTATATTTTCTGTTTGTGGTAGATGCTACCAGCGCAACTACGTCTACGCTGCTTTGAACAACGGGCAACGTTGTTACTGTGGAAATCTATACGGCGCCTACGAGGAAACATCTGGGCAATGCGACAAGTCTTGTTCTGGTGGGGATGGAAACATCTGTGGAGCCAAGGACAAAATAACAGTTTATTCTACAGGCAGAGGTGAATACTTAATGTGGATGGAGTTGATGGCAAATGCATTTCTACGGGTTTAGAGTGTGGGCGTCATTTTGTTTATTTTTGTATTATGTAGCACACAGAAAAGTACAGAAGATAATCTAGAAGCAATTAATATTTTGAAAGTAATCATTATTTAATTAAAAGATATTTATCATTCTATTGCACAACTTTTTCATATAGAGCAAATCACTAAATTATGATGTTGAAATTAAAGCAAACATTTAATTCTTCACATGAACTGCCAAAGAACTAGTAATAATGATATAATATAAGGCCATTTATATAACGCCTTGCCACGTCACCTGGATATGCTCAAAGCGCTTTATGAGCTCAATAAACTTGTACACCCTTCAAATTCCTTAAATGAAGTGTTATCAGGTTTGATGATCTCTGTTAACAACCTCTGGTAACGCTAATATAACTTTAGGTGCTACGTAGCTTAAGTAAATATACCGAAAAGATGCGATCGCTAGTTGGTAAGACCTGGGAGCAATATGGAGCTTCCTTAGTTTATGTCGCATACTCAAACTTGCCTACGGTTCCAAGTTTATGTACACACGTAAATGATGTCGGATAAAAAAGTGATTACATTTATTCCGCTTAAAGGTGATTTTGACAGTTGAATGCCATCATGTGGAAATTGAAATATAGGGTGCATGTTTCAAATTTGTAATCGGTCGTTCCTGTCTTTATTGAGGCTGTATACTGGTCACGTGATGTCACATGTGTAAAGAATTCAAAGGTTCATACTCTTTGCGTAATCACACAGAAGATGAAACATGTATTCGATCGCTTTACAGAAACATAAGTGTATGTCCAAACAAGACTGCATGTTAAAAGGACACACTGTTTTCTCCCTGCTAGAGCCTCTGGCCCCCTTTCCGACATGTGGACAGGGTGATGCTGGGGCGGAGATCAACGGCAAGTGTTACCAGCTCACAGACATCCCAGCTCGCTACACAGGGGCCCAGCGTGCCTGTATCAAGATGGGAGGGAATCTAGCCACCATTACAGACAGTGATATTCAGGTACATGTACTTTAAAGACACGGGATGGTTATTTTAAACTTTATCGCAAGAAACACCTTTTCTCACTACCTAGACAGTTTTTGAATAAATCGGTACAATTTGCCATTATTTCTCAATTTATTTCCGATGGTTCGCTAGTTCCAGCCGATGCTCCAAGGTTTCACCGCAATGCATAGCCACAATGGTGTTGCGGGCTTTCTCCCTGCAATAATACTAGCGGCAGCGATATATGTGAAATACTCTTGAAAGTTTAACCCCATATCACCTCACCTCAATTTATTTTAAAATTTAGCTTTAAAACAGCTAAACAGAGAACTTTATCTGCCATGAAACAAATATTTGTACATCCAAGAGGTGAGGAAAGACGCTAATCTGACTAATCAGTTTTGGATTGCACAGAAATCTTGGATTTTATGCGCCAGACTTTCTCAGAGGTTAGGTGAGACGATTTGAGTCGATTAACCCCATTAGAAAGAGAATGCTTTAAATTTTAGTAGGCAAGGTTTGGTTAAGGATTTTCTTTTTCTAAGATTCCTTTCAGCCCACAAAGAAGAGGTCTTAAGCCATGTATATACTTATAACGCTGTAAATACTAAACCTCTAACAGGAAATATGTCTTCATTGACACAATCTTCAATGATAGACTTTTCTAAACAACCAACGATTTTATTTCATTCGGGGCTGTGAGATTTGAGTAATTTTTCATTCAAATAATTTTTTTTTACTTTTTTGAATTAAAACCAAGCGATATTTTTGCTCAGTACTCTGTCGAGCGCTATATGAGGCCAGTGAAAGAGGACGTATGGTTTGGCCTGCACGATATATTTGAAGAAGGAACCAGACAGTACGTAGACGGCACCGTCGTACCAGAATACGATAATACGAAACCCAACCACGGTTTTACTGAAAACGAAGATGGTTTCCGTAAGTTTATCTTTCTGTATGATGAAGTAAGGAAGTACTAATGTATAAACCGTGTTGTCTCAATACTGTTAGATGGATTTAGAAAGGTTGTCAGTTAAAGTCTGTGTACATATGTCAAATCAATGCTGTCCTTCTGAAAAAGGCGACCGGTTGTGTACGTTGTAAGTGAGATGTATGTTTGCTCATATTGAATGCCTTTGTGTGATTAAAAGACGAATGGAAATGAAGTCATCATATATTTGTATTTCCAGCTGTAAAAGGTTATCAGTTACATTAATAATAATAATAAAAACTATGTCTACAAAAGTGAATCAATTAAAGGTATCAATTTTATTTAGAAATCATTGAGAGTGCAGGTTGAAGTAAGTCTTTAGACTTGGTATAACAGGCATAAAAGTCCCTTTTATATACAAGTTTAATAAACATCAATATAATATTTCTCTATTTAGTTCTCCAAGCCAAATCGCTGTATAAATGGATCGACCGATCGGTAAACGAGGAATATAGGGGACTCTGTGAACTACCTTTGAACCCGGACGTTCCCTCTGGAGGTATATATGTTAGATAATTATTATGTTATGTAGAGCAAAACCTGCAGTCTCAAGCAACCAAACGTCGATGTTATTCTAAAAGTTAATACGCCAATTTGCAGGTATAGTTTCAGATTGATGAAGAAAACATCGTGCACAGAAAAATGCAACGATAACAGTTTGAAATGGAAATTCATTCATTCGTCTTGCCTAGTCTAGTATTTGTTAATACTGATAAAGAACATCTCACTGATGCTTTTCCTAATATATCCCGGCATAAAATCAGTTGTTGATAAAGACAGTACTTCCACGAAAAATTGTGAAGATCTGTAAATTATGCATTATTTTGAATGCATTTATGTCGTGTCAAAGTTTCAAAAAATGTATGTTTGAAAAGTAATCCTTTAGGTTGTTTAACCTTACTAATTTGTTAAGATATTTTCACAGCGGCTTGTGGTCAGAATGGAGCTGGCAAACAGTTTGATTCTGGATGTTACGCTATTATCAATGACAAAATGAAGAAGGCGGACGCCGAGTTTGCATGCTACACCCGGATGGGAAAACTCGCCACTGTTGATGACGTTAACAAGGTAAGAGATGGCAGTTAATGGGTATCCCAATGGCCCTTTTTTTGTTACCCCACGCCCGCGTTGAACGCGAAGTTGAGGATGTAGTTATGGGCATCATCGAAATATGAAATAGAATAACTTAAAATTGTTCACTGGATACTTTTTGTATTTAGCCTGTTGGTTCATCACATTAAAAGAAAGGGTCGCTATAAAAATATATGACCTTGACCTTAATCTCAAGTTCACTTGGAGACTTCGAATTTTACCTTTGTCAGTGCAATATCTCATATATTCATAACTTAGTAAATATGTCTTACTAAATCTTACTAGATAATGTTGATAAAAAGTACACACTATGGAGCTTCAAGATGACTGTTTGTTGATTTGAAACTTAAAAGAAATTCTCTCTAAGTCTTTATTTTCCATAAAGAAAATTCGTTATTTCATTGAATGTATTTTTCTTATCTTCTTTATCCTTATAAGCAAAGGTTATTTATCTAAAATATTTTTGTACTGAAAAAACCACGCCCCTATGTACTGATTTCAGTTCAAACAAATTGCCTCGACCTACAATTCATCCAATTCGCCAAAAGTAAATTCATATTAAATTTATTGTTTTCAATGTCAGTCGATCATTGGATCAAATGGTCAATGGACAATGAACGTGTTCTGAAATTGCAAATAATGATAACCTATTCTTAGCCACGTTTTTCTTTGATAACACATGTATATAAATAATTTTTAGGCTGAGATCTTGAAGCATGTCTATGTTTATGGAGAAGATATAGACTACTGGACGGCCAATGAGGACAGTGAAGGGAATCCAATAGGTACATAGTTACGATGTATTTTCTTTATATAGTTTAAAGAAAACTTAAGGAAATATTTTCAACATCATGATTTAAAAAATAAGAAACTAATGGTATAACTGTGTCGTTACATAAAAAACGTTTTTGATGATAATTATTCTTATTTCAGAACTTAAGTTTAGCAAACTTTATCAAGTGGAGGCATCTACCAATGGTGACACGAATGGCGTCATTTGCAAACTAGGTACGATATTTAACGATTGGTTTTATATTTAAAAAGGACCGATACTATCCCAATCTTTCACTATAGCAAATAGCAATGATGCAAAAATGCTGGAAATATTTCAGTAGGTATCTTTTTGATGTAAACACTAGTTTGCTTCCCAGAAAATAATCAAAGCAAACAAGTGTTTATTAAGACCGATGATAATAAAAAGATAAACTTCATTTAGCATTGTCAACTTATGATTCGGACATTCTCCTTAACAAGTCAGTGCTGGAAACACTTAAGCTATGACTGAAAGGAAGTGGAGTAACATGACTATCCATTTCTGGTGCTGTTGGTTCTGTGTTCATGTTAAGATTTGGCTCAACTAAACCGAGGTATTAACGGACCCTATGCTCACTAACTCATATCGAAGATAACTCAGCTGGGTACGAGCGACAAGTTAAAACTGTTTTCAGTAAGATCGGGGTTTAACATTTGGTGTTTTACTTGTCAGTGTTTCAGCCTTGTACATATATTTGAATACATAATAGATGATTCATTTTCATCGAATGAATGGATTAAATATAAAACATATAAAATAGAATTTGTATCTATTTTAATCATTAGCTCTCCAGCATGAATTTCTTTTTACGTTAAATAGCAATTTTCGTTTCACAAGCAACATTTGTATTGTATGTGACTGACCTTTTTTGCATGTTAAAGAATAGGTTTCTAGAGATTAAGTGTTTTATATTTAGTTCACGCACACAAAGGCACAACTTTTTCTCTCGTTGGTTTGGTTCACTGTAACTTACTATTCATAAATTCTTTAAGTGTGAAGTCATGAACTTGGGCAGAGTCCTTATAATTAGATAAGTACGTCCGGGCAAAGTCGATTATGGAGTCCTTCTCATACTTTTCACAGCAAGTTCTTGCAGTTTTCAACATTGAGACTTGCAAGTTAAGCTTGTCAGTGCAATGTATACCTCTGCTTTCTGTTCAATGTTAAATTATAGGTTGCGGAGGGAGATCAAGTCATGCTAGTTATAATAGCTTGTTCAGGCAAACTTTCTGATGTTCAGAAATCAATAACACATTATGTCTGTCATCATTTCAGAAACCTTATCTGCGTCCAATCCATGCGGGCCAGGTAAGATTGTTTTGCTTGGAAGGTTTGTTTGTTTCCATATTAGAGGTGAAACCTTGCAAATATGTCTTATCTTTCCAATTTTTCAAAGCAAATATATACATAGCCTTTTCATTTGAAGACAAATTTACCTAGTAAAAAAATGTTATAAAAGAGACACAAACTAATAATAAAACAATTCTTATAGACAACCTGATAACATATAGCAACAAGCTGTAAAGATATCATTTTCTCTTGGCAGATTGGGTGAAGTTTGAAAATAATTGCTACCTCAACCACTTCAGATGGGCGAACTTTGATACGGCTTTGTCACTTTGTCAGCAGTAAGTTCATCACTGTCAGATTAGATTTCGCTATTAAATCCCTGCTGTTGTTTGCTATTGTCAACTTTGCCATGCCATTATATGCTGTATAATGGTGAGCCACCTAATGATGTGCTCAGCAATACTTCCTTCTTATATGCTGTTAAGCGTTCTTTAAACATTGTTTATATCAATGCTACTGGGTAGGTTCTGTCCTTGATATTGGTTAACTCATAAGGTTTACTTTTTTTTCATTTTACCCCTGCTACGAAGTACAGTCAGTCTTCTAAAAAAAACTTTGCATATTGACCCTCTTTATTATGTATGCTCATTTACAACCTTCTACAATTTTAATTTCCATGGAAGAATTTGACAGTTTGACAGTGACAAGATTCTCAAAAAAATTTACATCTAAAATGACCCCTGATTTTACTCTATTAATTCATAAATTCCGATTCCAAATTATTATTTTATGCAGATTTATGGTCCTTGAATGAACCTTGTGCAAATGGCAGGTCTGATACTCAAATGGGGACAAATAGTCCCGGAAACTATTAAGCAAAAGTTTGGTTGTGGGGACACCTGATGATGCTTTTGATAGTATTCTGCAGACGCTTCGCAAATATTAATTTCGTTAGAGATATGGCCCTTAATGTTTGATCAACCTCGGAAATTATCACATTTAGATGAATTCAGGTAGTGATTGCTGCTATATGCAAGCCATGCTCGCTGCTTTTCGTCATGTTTTTCTTATCTTGATCAATTTCCTGTTGCCCAATATTCTTAACGACAAACATACATAAATCCTTAGGTAAACTGACAAAGTTAAAAACCCTAATGCGTTATTGTAATCGTACATCCTTTTGAAAATTAAATACTCTAAAAACAAAATAATCGTTGTGGTTTGCATATGATTGCATCATGTTCCTAAACAAATCATTCCCTCTCGCCGTGAAAACAAATATCAATCAATTTGAAGATTCGTGTATGTTATTTTTTGCATATGTATTTGTCATAATTTCTAAAAAATCTCTATCTTAGGTTACCTTAAATATTAGATAAATGAATAATACTAAACTGTTGAAAGTTCAACTGAAGCGTTTCCTCATAACTCTTTAGATCACAGAAACACTTTTACATTTGAAGATGTTGTGCATTGCAAACTAATTTCTGCTTGATTACCATTTCAATTTACAATTAATGACCCAAGTTAACTTTCAGGGAATTCCCAGGTATGGCGCTCACTTGTAAGTTGGACGCCGTTAACGAAGTCCCGACCTTTAAAGCAAATTTACATGCTATTTTATTTTGGAATTAAGTTTTAAAGGCTGAGTGAATAATGCTTGTTTAATACACAATGGTATCTTAAAAGGATGAGGAAATTTAATTTTATTGTAGATCGTAGCTAGTTTACGGGACAATCTCTGTAGTGATTGGGTTGTGATTGACTAATATATATTTCTATATTTATACCTTATTCTAGATATCCCTCTCTCTTTTTAGAGGTGACAGTGATATCCTTACTGTGCACAGTGCTGAAGAGAACACATTTGTGGCTAACCTAGCGCTGGAAATTAACACCAACCTCTTCTTTATCGGTATGACTTGAATATATTCTATTATATCGCTGCTCTAAATGATCGTATAAAACTCCACTTGCAACGTTCAAGAGGTATTTTCATTTCATACATTTCTTTGATTATAGTCACACGTACTTTCAATATATTGAACTCTTTCCCAGGCTACGAGTACAACCCCACGCCTGGAGAGTTTCAATGGGTGGATGGATCTACAGGTGATTATTCTAACTGGAACAACAATCAAGGAATTGACTTCTTAGAAAAGGGAGAGTGCACCAGAGTCAAGCCAACTTCTACGACCTGGTTCAACAGAGTGTGCACCAAGGGAGGAAGGGTCATGTGTAAAGCTCCAGCCTTTCAGGAACCATGATCCGGACTCAACCTTACAGTCGAGAAACTTGATGTGGTGGTGAAGTTACGGTCTCTCTCAGTATAATTTTGACAAAAAGTAAGTGAAGGGAGGCAATGATGTTGTCACCTTCGTTGTCTCTACAAACTGTTGTCTGAACTCTCAATATATAATGTCTTCAAGTAGCTGACTTATTTCGAATCTTCCTTCTTGTTAAATTGTGATGTTCCGTTCTAGGATGTTTGCTGATATTTGATTAAACTTTGATGCATATTAAGGTTATGCTATGTTGTCATTTCATAACTTTCTTTCAATATGAATAACAAAATAGTAGGAACACGCCAAATTCTTCGGTAATTTGGTTTGTTAATATCCTAGTCATAAGTATGAAGTATACAGGTAACAGCCATTCACATCTGAGTTGAATCATATATCGATCTGTTTGACACGCAAGAACATTTTTTCTTGGTCAATGAAGAGAAGGGCGTATTTCCGTTGTTACTTAATAGATAGGACTTACGTCCTTTTAGAGTTTGAAAATTTGTAATCATCGTTACATGAGATTTTAAACCAATGATCTCTTGTAGACTCAGGTTTGATCATGTGCATAACGATTAAATAATGGGAAAGATTAAATTAACAATGTTTTATTAGTAGACATATTCATACAGAATTATCACGTTCAAGCATTGTGGTAAGTGAAGCTTCTATTGAAGGAAAGACTGAAAAGTCTATAGCATTAACACCTTTAGAAATATTTTTCTAGATTATGTAAGACTATTAACTTGATTTCATATTTAAAAAAGTAAATATGTTGATAATCATCAAATTACAACATGAAACTTAGACATTTAACAATTTCGTACAACTTGAAACAAGTTTCATACAACACAAATTTGGATGTTGATTTGACACAATTTACAGCAAGAGCTTTATTCAGTGAAGCGCCAATAATATCATTGATATGATGCAACATCAGAAACATTATCCGTTTAATCTTTTGAGAGAAGATGGGAGGTTTGTTAGTATTTATTATCTTGTGACAACTTGTATTATCAACTACGCTTACAGGTTTATTAATAAAGAAATGTCAGAAATATAGTCGAAAAGTTCAAGATGGAATAAGACATGCAATGGCATTCAAACATGGGGCGTTAGAAAATTCAAGTAATCTCAAATGAGTTTACATATGTTCATAAATGCTATATTTATGTAGTAAATGGTTTAGTTGAAAACTACATGTTTCAGAAAGCCAAATAATTAAATTTTACATTACAACGTATGAAAAATCTTAATATATTTTTATTTTTATAAAGGAGAGCGTACAGTCGAAAAATACAAGTCGAAAAAGCCATACAATTTCAGTCAATATAAGTCCGTATGTTAGTTCAGGTCGAATCCGATTACCTATCAGAATAACTATGACAAGCCACTAAAACATAAATCATTCACCGAAACTTCCGTATTTTATCAGTCAGCAATCACAATATCACACTGATTCGCGAAAACGAAACCATAACGTTATACAAGCCGGAAGGATGGTCATATTGACCATTGTTCTACCAGGCCGCGAGAGACATCAGTCTGCCCATTTCGTGACTCACAGACACCAGAAGAGTGAGTCCGTCCCTCACCGTCGCTTCTACTGGAGCTGAGCTGGAATCTTCAGGCAGTTGACATTCTCCGGTCACCGCACGAGGAAGGTGCTATGAGAGAAAAAACATTTTACTGTTATCTTTAATACTTTGATCTAAACAGGAGAATAATCTTTACCTTTTGATAGTAATTTTGTGCCGTTGAGCAACACATTAAGATAACACTACAAGTTGGCATTGTCGGTACAGAAGCATTTATGTGCGAAAGGCAGATGCAAATACAAATGATAGAAATAATTAACCAACCTGAATGATATCGATTAGAAAAACATATTCTCATTTGAGGCATAAGCAGAATAAGTGTATATATACTAAAATCGGCCGGGTAAACAATCAGTGCTTTCAACTTTATATTGCAACTTCTACTAATGCCGATATAGATTTAAAATCCTAATAACAAACTGATTACTGATATTCATGAACTTGTAGTTGACTTAATTTTGAAAGTCATGGGTATTCGTCATTGAGAATTATTAATATTACAAGTTGGATTTGGTATCCTGTCAAACTTGCCTGATTTAGCTCTTTTTGTTTTAAAATGTATATACAGTATATGGCCCTTTAGGATAAAAAAAAAATTTCACACAATATCACGAGGGTTTTTTTACCAATTGATAGCTTCTTATTCGGGGTGATATCAAAGTTGAAAATCTTGTTTCAACGTTGTGTGCTAATGTCCGATCATTCATCGTTAAGGTTTTAGCTCTTTGAAGACAAGAAAGGGTGTTCATCATTTGTTTTTCCAGTGTCTGTAAAATAGGATACAAGGTATAAAGAAAGCTGAGAAAAGTCAGAAATAATATTTTATAAAACTGAAATAAATGATGATCTATCCTATATTCAACATTATGTCTAGGGAATTTATCATTTAATCGTATCAAGATGACATTTACAAAGCATTGCTTCAACCTTGCCATAATCTTATCAATTCCAAATAATTAAGCAAACGTCAGCCGTTTTCATTGGCTAGTTTCCCAATTCCCCAAATGTTTCACTAATGAGCTAGAGGTAGATAGTTATGTCCTTTCAGGATTGAAAGGAAAGTACACAAAAGAATTATTTCTTTGGTTTGACTACGACTGTATGATTGTATTCTAAATTCAGTTTACCTCTTGAGTTGTATTTCGTACACCACCAAACACACGAGAAGATTCACCTTGCAGATTCTGGCAGAAATCAGCTGGTATTGAGGCGTGATAGGATGTGTACCTTAAACACTGTGAGAATGAAATGAGTCTTCAGTCTCCAACATACATTTTACAGTAAAAGTTAGGAGATTTACGGATTTATTAATTTCTGCTGTAGGCTAATGCCTCTTATAAGTTAAGATTTAAAGCGATTATCAATTGATTTGCATATCTTAATCATATAAATTATTGTCACCTTGGAAAATTAATCATTCGTTAAAATATCGATGAGGAAGATTTCAGTCGGTGAGATATATATGGTATTCGACGAGAAATGTCAAATAATCTATTTATTATATTGCCCAAAAAGTCGTTAATGACCCTACCTTTATGAATGGAGTAGTAAGATCGAAAAGCTATCGCGGCCATCTCTTAAAGTCTTTCAAATGTTTTTTTGACGTCAGGGATGACGCCATATGATTTTAAACTTATTTAACTGACTAGATTCGCATTAGCTTCACTCAGCGAAATTAAAGATTTAAATTTTCACTGATAAATTGCGTATTTCGCCTTTGAAAATAAAACAAAGGAAATATAACACATGAATATGCTTACAACTTGGTTGAAGGTGTAGTTAACGGCAGCGTGTATCAAGAGGAGTATACGATTGGTATTGCTGGAAACACTGCTGTATCCATCCATGTGTCTACCGGAATCAAACGTGATGACATTGTTTGATCCACCAGATATAGAACTCGGCGTGGTTCCTCTACGGCTGGTTTGTATGAAACAGGACTTCCTTTGGATATGTCCCATGAGCTGTTCGTCATTCATTGTTTGACCAAACGATTGGATTGAATTGGAAACAAGGATTACGCCAATGATGAAAAACATTTTGTCTTTAAATGCTGCAAGTGAAAATAAAGACAATTTTACAGTGATTTGAGTGATTTGTACATAAAAGTGTAAATTTTAATGTTACAAACAGCTGTTCAAAATGTTAAAGTATACAGCTGAAATCGTTCAATATTGTTTTAGTTTTTGTGTTAACCTTTCCATTAATGACAAAATCAACATTTTCTTTTTCTCTCTCTCTTTGTTGTTGAGTTGGATACTATGTTGCAGGAATCGGATGTCCGAGGTATATCTGTCGGTCAAGAGTTTCTTGATATTTTATCATTATTTTATGCTGATGATCTGTGTCTGTTTGATGAGAAAGATAAAAGTGTTAGAACAGTTTAGCATCAAATGGGGTCTTGAAGTCAATTTAGATAAGACTGAAATTCTAGTTTTTAGAAACGGGGGTAAGTTAAGATCCTCTGAAAAATGGATGTTTGGCAACGTAATCATTAAAACATCAACCTATTATTATCTTGGGTTAACGTTTTCAAACAGGTTATGTTGGTCAAAGGGTATAGAAGTTCTCGTACATAAGGCATCAAAAGCTTTAGTTGCAATTAAACAATTAGAATTTGAATTTAATAACATATCTCCTTTAGTTTTATTCAAGATATTTGATGCGCAGATAAAACCAATTTTGTTATATTCTAGTGAAGTGTGGGGTCATTCGAAGTTTGAATGTATTGAGCGTTTCCATATAAAGTTTTGTAAATATGTGATTGGTGTAGGAAATTATGTTTGGAATGCAGCTGCACTCGGTGAATGTGGTAGATATGGTTTATATGTTGACTGTCATAATAGATGTATTCAGTATTGGTTAAAGTTGATTTCCATGTCAAATCATAGATATCCGAAACAAGGCTATCTACTTTGTAAATCATTGGATGAATGCAATCGTGTTACATGGGCTTCAAAGATAAAGATGCTCCTTTTTTACTATGGTTTTGGGTTTGCCTGGATTTCGCAGGAAGTGGGTAATACTTCTTTATTTATTAATCAGTTTTTTCAGAGAGTTAAGGATTGTCATCAGCAAGATTGGTTTTCTAAAGTTTGTGAATCTAAAAAGTTATGTCTCTATCAAAGTTATAAATCTCTACTTACAGTTTAGGGTTATATAACCAACTTTAAGAATCGAGAATATAGAAGGCTTTTATTTCTCCTAAGATCGGGGGAATTACCTTTAATGATAAATGTTGGCAGACGTTGTGGTATTGTTAGGAATGAAATATTTTGTAAATCATGTGTGAATGGATATATTGAAGATGAATACCATTTTGTGTTACTTTGTAAAGTAAATACCAATTTGAGAGATAAATATATCCCTGAGTATTTCTGGAAATATCCTTCTATCCATAAATTTAATGTATTATTAAGTTGTCATAAAGTATATATTCTTATTAACTTAGCAAAGTTTGTTAAAGAAGCTTTAAGGTTAAGATGTGTTTGAATTGTATACCAAACCATTTTGTCACACTATTAATTTTGATCAATTTTGTACGTGGGCCTATGGCCTTTATACCGAATAAACATTGAATTGAATTGTTGAAATCAACATAAAAATATTGATGTTCTATTGATTTTTCGGCATGGTTTTTTTCACGATATCAAGTCATCTAGAAACAGTCTATCTCTATTCATCCATAACAATTAAGAGTATTTATATGAGAATGTTTATTCAATTTGCTACCCACATCATAACCGTGAAATAAGTTCATTTTTCATTCATGCCTTACCTTTTTTCATCTCCCTTGGGGGTATATGGCCCAAGCGGTCAAAAAAGGCGTTCGAAGGTGACTAAGTCTAATCTACTCACCGTTCATTGTCTCTTCAACTTTCCTGGTCTTTGACTTCTCAATTAGAATGAAGTTTATCAAAGTAGCCTGCTTATATACCCTTGTGCAATGCAATTCGTTTTTATCATATAAAAGTACCCTGCAATAATTACGAAATTACGGATACAACGGAATGAAACGGAAAGTTGATTTTCTGTTTCAAAAGTTTAAGTTTGTCACAAATAAAACACATTTTTTATCTTTTAAATGTTGATAATTATGTCTCGTTGGTATCAGTTTCCGCCGAGGACTACCGTTTCTGTGTAACTGTTTGTTTTCTACGCCAAAGGGGGTCTTCAATCTATCAACAGGTCACCTATGGCAAATGTTTTCAATTTTAGAATTCATCGAGAAGTACTGAATGACTATTGCTGAGAAGAATAATTCTAAGGTTAAGTCAGTTCACTATAATACAAAAACAAAGGTACAAAGTCGCGATTTTAATCGAAAACTGGACAATGTAGCTTTTGGTTTCAATTTAAGATAAACCCTGACTCGCTCTCAGTCCAATATAACACGTCTCTGAATTTCAAATGTACTAGGTGTATCTCTTTATTATAAATGTTGATATTTGAAGGGTTTATTAATTCAATTTCTATTAGCATATGCGGCTATTAGCGGATAGCAAAATGACGCAAATGACAGATATTGGCCACCATAGAGGAGTTTGTGATTGACATAATTATCGCTTATCGTTCAACACTGGATAAACTCTGATAATCATATTAAAATTTCCACCACCCATACATGTACAATACGCTGCTTTCGATTACGTGGTTGTTTCTAATATGAAAACAAATTCCTCATAAAAATAGTTTCCGGAGTAAGACTTGACTTATTCCTTTGACTGATTCCTGAAAGGTCAGGCAACAATTCTCGTCATTTCCTTCTTGAACTACAGTAGTTCCTCGAACAGACGCCCCGGCGTCTTTTTTTTTCAGACCCCCTTTACCCTCGGCGTGTATTCGAAGCCGGTGTCTATTCACTTTAGCAGGAAACTTGTCCAGGTCACAACCTCAACAATATTAATCAACTTATCACGCGTGTATTCGAGACCCGGCGTAGTCGAGACGCATCGTGTATTTACTTAAAATAGTCATACCCCCGGCCTCTATTCGAGACCCGGCGTCTATTCGAGGAAATACGGTATATATTTGCCATGAACCGCGCATATCACAAGAACTATATTTGAAACTCTGCCCCGTTGATAACTCATGATTGCACCAACAATAACATTTCCTGCATTTCGTTACACGTATTTAATTGATTCATTCTTATTCGATGTCTTTGAGCTACGTTTTCGTCGACAGACTTTAAGCATAACAGCCTCTTTTTACCTTCGATGGTTTTCTTTACTACTTCATCGTAAGGAGAAAATCTCCATTGAGGTATCTTTAATTCACGATGTTTGTGTGCAACTTCTATGCCGTCAAAAATCAATGATAACATTTTTGTTTCTCAGGTTATACCGTGTGTACTTTTATTCGTTACTTCATGACGTTTCTTGGATGATTTAATACTGAAAATCTTAAGGAAAATAACTTCTTTCCCTGTTTTATTCGTACTCTCGTATGTTTCTTAACTGAATTTAATCAAGAACAACAAGATGTTTATCTGTTGTTTGTTTTATTTGGAAAGTACTAAGCTGATATCTTGTGGGGACAACTTCTCTATGATTCTATTTTTCAACGTCAGGGAAAACCTAATACATGAGTCTATGTCCTTGATTTATCACTGTCCTTCAACTTTACTGTCATGTACCTTACAAACATTCTTTTCCTATTTACCTGACCTTTGCTTTCATTCTGCCATTTTCCCATTTCGTATCGTTTGAGATGTATACACTGATAACAAGCCAATAGTTAAATTTTGTTATACAACTTTGTTTCATGACGTTTTCGGCTGATTTTTCTCAAACCCGTTAGATATTTTTTTCTATTTATACCATGCACCATCACATTAATTGATAAATTATGTTTATGAAATTATGAATTAATGTTTCCAAATAAATGAGCTCAACTATTAGGCCAGAGAAGGGTTTCGAACGAGATAGATAACTTATCATAAACAAATTATTATTAACATAGTCAAGACGTTGGGTAAAAACTTAAAACACTACCCTTTTACCAAGCTTATTTATTTTAACGAGTCATGTGTATTTATTTAGAGATTCACAATTTCAATAAGTTACTCTATTTTGTTTAGAAAATATGAAGTTAACAATGATACTCTAAAGTAACCTTATAAATCTGCAAATCATTTTAATTCAATAGATAGATGTGTCAACTTTGTTGGTGGTATTGACCTTTCGAGGCCCGATTGTTTTTTCAAAACTATTACGGTGTAACGAAATCTAAACTTAGGCGAATCCCGTTTATCCGGCAGAAAGATAAAACAATATGATAAACAAACAAACAACAGGAAATGAGAAGTAGTAAGTGAATAAAATGGTTTATTAGCACATTAAAAAGACCGTGAAAGGTTTCATCTAATACCCGTAATAGATCAACAAGAGCCAACAGGTAATTACAGTTGAGAACCCGTGACTAACCATTAGACAAACACTCTAGCGTAACACCAACTCAGACCTTATAACAGCAGGACAAGGGTAACTGCCGGTTTAACGTTAACGATCGACACTCGCGTGTAAAACAGGACACTATCAAGAATAATTGGACAGATGTGCACCTCTTCATTTGACATCATCTGGCACTCAGTGACAGGTTAGATACGTATTGGATTTCAAAAGGTATTTGGTCTCCAAATGCATACTGAGATTACTTCATAATACATCGACATCAAACTTGTTGGGAGTTTTAAAAGTAATATTTATATCTAAAAGATTTACGAGGGGAAGTCAATAAGTTGATATAAGTGAGTGTTGATACATACCTCATCGTCGATGTCATTATTGAGATACAGACATAAACAAACCTTCCCGGTCATTAACATGATATTAACAGCCTGTTGAATACAGATACCCTCTTGCAATCGATGAATGTTCAAAAACAGCGTCGTGAGTTCATTAAGATTCTCACGAAAGAGGGGTGAATGCGACCGAAATACAGAAACGTATGAACCCAGTCGTGAGCTCTTGGATATCTACAATGCTCATCCCGATTACTTTAACCCCTCTCAGGTTACATGAGATGAATCGTGGATTATAGACTATAAAGCATCAAAAAGGACAATAACCGAAGCCTTCTATGCTGAGCTGTTGAAGCAGGTGAGAGCGGTGATCAAGAAGAAGAGGCGCGGCATGTCGACTCCTATCGTTTTCGTAATTTTAAATCACACTTGCGTGGTGCATGATTTGGCGATGATGATGAACACAAGAAAGCTACTGCTGAGGCGTGGCAAGTGATAAGACGTCTACCGCAAGGGATTAGACAGTCTCCAATACAAATGGGCAAAGTACATCGAGGTCCAGGGGGACTAAACCGATAATAAAGTCAATATCAAAACCATTGGCTTCTGTTTTATTTCCACTTCTGTCAACCTATTGACTTCCCCTCATACATGCACATCAGGCAAACTCCTGCTTATTTTGTACATGATGATACATGTGCTTGAAGGGGGAATGGTTGATAGAGATAAAAATCGGTAGACAAACAATTGCAAGCACCATATGCATCCTCCTTTCCATAAAGACTGCGCATTTGTTCACAGGTAAGCCTAGGTGATTTATTTTGTAAATAATACAAAAGCTTCTGGGTAGTGACTACTAGTACTATTCTTGACTTCAAGCTATCAACTTAATACAACAGTTACCAGCTTCCTTGAAAAGCCATTACATTATTATATGGCCTGCTATTATATGGTTAAATCATTACCCAGTGGAAACGTACTCTATAAGTGATGTCGGCTAACTGATGTCTTCTTCAGGGAACCATATCAACTTGTTCCCTTAACAGGCTCTGGTTTTTAAAGTCTTTGATGTAATCTATTACAAAATGAACACAAATGGAAGAAATCAACGCATTTCATTTCTATTATTGAATACCGTATCAAAAATGACATTATTGTATTATATTAAAATATGCTATATTAATTATTTTATAATTATGATGATAATAATGTATTCAATTAGCCTTTTCGGGAATTTGTTTCAGGTCGACATGGAGCTTTAATACACATTTGCTTATAGGAAAAATGTGTTATACGAAAATATGTACGGAGTTACAGTTATATTACATTGACACATTTCCACATGTATGGATTGTAAAGATTCTTCAGAAATATCCAGAAATATTGATCCATTCATTAGAAACGTGTAGGATATGATACGGCATGTAAAGCGATGTTCAAAATTTGAGTTTTATATGTTTGTGCTTTTGAAATATTGTAATATCCTGCTTTGAATTGAAAAACAAATCAAATGAAACAATGCTTAATATCAATCATGATATTTAATCAAGCAAAACGATTTTTTAAACTCGTAATTTCTCATGATAATTGAGTTAAATTGGAATTATATTCACGACAAATGAGGTACTTTCGAGGGAAAAGTTAGCATCCGAGGGATATATCTTATCAACATAACAAACAGGAACAGAAAATCGCTATGCTTCATTGAAGACTTCTCTTTCTCTTCGCGTTAAATACCAATCAATTGCTTGACAACTTTTCATGCAAAGGTGATCGGTGTGTACAATATTAATATCACTATGAGTAGAGATGAGGCGTCACTTTGCCCCTTCACCTTTTTAACCCTCTAGTTCTCTCCATTAGTTGATCCTTTGTAAAAAATAAAAAAAACTACATGGGGAACATAACATTTCATCCAAGACCATCCATCTACACGCGTTAGTCCTTTATCATACGTGTTATATAATACCTACCTTCAATAACTTATTAAGAAGGTTAAGATTTTCTACAATCTTGAATTATTTCTTATGCATGGATATGTAACGTTAATGCTTTGAAATTCGTAGAACGATGCCAGTTTCAACTTTTCTGACAGGGGAAAATTATTTAAGATTGTGGAATGTAGATAACAAACATGTAAATAATAATGAAAACGTCGGGACTGGGCAAATAGCCAATAGTCCACGAGGATGACATTTAATAATTCCAAATAAATGAGGAAAAAGAACATGGAATGACATAAATGACACTGGTGCAAACAATGGCTTTTGAAGGAAGTAACTGTTCCTCATCAGAAATACCAATTCGCTGCCTTTCAAAAGTTATGTAGTCCCTGTAATTTTTTATATATTTTACGTTCGCTTCGTTGTCTAATAAATGTTTCTAAATTTGACTTAATTCGAAATATAACCATTCTCTATGCAGCTCATTGAATTCCATAATAGTTAATATACGTTGAAATACAGATACACTACTGTTTTTATTTTCTAATTACTACAACACTTTGGTCAAGATTTCAGCTTTGTCCTTGAGATGAAGATGGTTTCATTTCTCAATGTTGTTGGTCTTAGTAATGAATGCGATTTTTTGTCCAATCGTCCAACTAGATTAAAAATAATATGTCTCTCAATGAAAATGATCATAAGCATTTGCCTGTAGATATATATCATGAAAACTTATTCACTTGATATATGATTTATCATTAACATATTTATATACAGGAACGTCCCATTGAATGTTCAGAATAAATATATGTACTTTTGACATTCTGTGACCAAATTAATCCTGAAAATCTATGTCTGTGTAAAACATGGTCCCGAGAAATATTTAAAGGTTTGTCAAATCTCTACACAGACTTCAATGGCTGTGACAGTTGCTTTAAACTGTAAAATGATTTTGATCGAAAATGAATATATAAGTGGCTTCATAAAATGACTATTATTCGGATCAAATTCAATTATGAATAAATGAATAGGAAAGTTTAAACTTTGTTAGAAATGTTTGATTATAATATAGCTATTGCTGGCGAGTTACAAACTCAATGACATCACTTCACAAATAGTGTGAGAGGGAACCTGTCGCAAATAAATTGTTTTCTCGTTAGATTAAGTACATCAGAATTCATAAGCAATCACACTGGTCTGATTTTCTTTGTAAGATGTGATGTAAGATGTGATATTTGTATACTTAACTCGATTCCATTGGGGTTTTCCTTACTTCAACCACACTTTAGTATCCAATGTAATTTACAGTCTATTTTTTCAGGTATCGGATAACTTCATTTGAACCCCTATGAATGGCTAGGTTGCATTTATAACCCCCCCCCCCCCCCCCCCCCCCCCCGTTATTCTGATCTCAAAAACGCTGAGACCGACTTTATGTCTTCCTTGTTTTAGTGACTGGTTGCAGTCTTGCCAAATTGATCTCTTATTATTGAAAAAGGTATATTGTGAACAGCTGACTTAAAAAGAAGAAACAAATTTGAATGTGAATGAGTTTATTTCATCCATCCGTCCATGCCCCGCAACCTTTTCAATAGATCACAACTGTTAAAGTCCTCATCCATCATTGAATCCAAAATCGTGTCATGGAGGCGTCTTCCCGAAAACTCACTGTCCAGCAAACGCATTCAGATCCATTGTCAGTAAATAGCCTTGGTGCACAGCACCAGGTGGCCTACCGCCTTTTGTTGTTGGCAATGGAACATAGTTCGAAGAATGAATCGTGACACATACAGCAATGTTCGTAGATTGCCCCGTACATGTACCCACAGGAGCCACAGACACCGATTCTTTTTAAGATCCACTCGTCCGAGAAATCATCCAATTGGCAAGCCTCGCAAGGGTAGGCGGGACTTGAGAGGGCAGCACCTGCTAGAACCAACAAACCTAGAACTAGTGTCGTCTTCATCTTTCTCAGGGGTCTGCAAATATGAATCAGTTGAAAAAGTTTCAGCATTTGATATCAAAACATAGATCAAGATCATCTTGATTTAAAAAGATATATCTACAAACATTTCATTTCAGTGTTTTGTTTACATTGAACTGATACAATTCACGAAGCACATTGGCTCCAATGCTTTGACATCTACTCATAATGATGTGACGTCACAAATAAAATTATCTTACACGATAAATGTACAACAGGGAAGCCTTGAATGGAACAATATATCAAAGCTGGTGAAATGATATTGTAGTACCATCGTTAATAGTTTTGCACGCTTTTCTATGATAATGTGATATGAAACGTTAAGATGAATTGTTATTGTCATTGAAATATAAATCGTCGACGAACGTTTGTAGTTAATAGTCTGAATTGATTAGTAAAGACATTATTACGAAAACGGCAAATCAAAATGTATATTTCAGTATGTGTCATTATATACATGTTTGTATTTTTATAGAATGTTCTTAAGATCCGTGTCCTAAAGGTGGTGATAATAAAGAATTGGAAAAGATGAAAACAAAGTCAAATGTGTAACATTTGGAGAATTTTACTTTTGTATTTTGAAAATCATCAAAAGTCTTGTAGCCAATAGCGATTTGGGTTTTAGTGAAATGTTAAAGCATGTCTTCCTTTTTTATGACGTTAAATTTCAAGCTGATAAGATCATGTGTATACAGTGAAATCAAATTCAAAATAATCTAGATCGTAAACGTTGAACACGAATTCGTCCTTCCCGTTCAAATAATGCAATTTGTTTTTAACTTTGTTTTTGTAAATTAAAATTGAATGGCAAACAACACAATTTTGATAAATCATTTTAATGAAAAACCTTCTTTGTCTAAACACTGCATTTCTGACCTTAGACTTAATTTTATTCTGGGAAAAGTTTGAACTTCGCAATCAATAATAAACACTTTGTTAGCAAAATTATAATCTGTGTCATCATCATACATCACCTTAAGTTTTTAAAGAGATTGGACACAACATTGAAACAAGACATGAACAATTGACCTGCGAATTTCACAGAGACGAAAGATATATCCATTGTATACAGCTACAAGAACATAAAAAAGACTTCATTAACAGGAAGTGTGATCCGTGGAGAGCAGAAGCCGGATGGATAGTCATTTATGTCTCTTGTCGAATATCGGATAACTGTAAAGATTTCAAGGACTACCATTATTCTCCAAATGTGATATCAATATTCCACCGATTTTTCGTCTTGGACAAAGAAATATTGAATACATATTCGTAGAAAGGTATATACATTTCGACATGTTTTGTAGGAACATGTTTATCGATATACATAAACGTTACTTTTGTTTTTCAAACAAAATCAGACAGAAATTAACTTGCATTGTCAACAATTGTATATTTTAAAGTTATATGGTCAATAACGGTATTGAAAACAGTTGGAATTAATGAATTGCCTATTGTTATCAGTTGACATCAAAATCGTTAATTATGAATAGGGATTACAAATTAAAAGATCTAACCGATTAAATAGTTGAATCGACCAGTCAGTTAATCTTGTACTAGATGTAACGTGAATAATCAACTACAGATCCTATTACAGACCTACCACTCATTATAAACGATTAGGAAGTAATGCTTGTAGACATTAAAGTGTTTTGTGACAATTGTTTTAGTGCCCCCCTTTCCATCATTCACTGACGTATGGGATTGCACAAATACCCCTGAATACACTAAATTGCACCTACATACACAAAATTTAACCTAAATACACCAATTGAACCTAAATACACCAATTGCACCTACATACATCGATTGCATGAATACACTAAAAACGGGTTTGTCTTATTGGCGATGACCTATTTGATGACTATCATGAACATCTATGCTTTGTTCTCCTTTGTCAACAACTATATTGCATGTACTTCTTCTACAACTTTCAACATTGATACAAGTCTTAGTGCGTCTAATAATGTTACTGAAAAATGTGATGTACTATGTATCTTTTGCAGTAAAGGTGAAGAAACATGGAATCAAGTCTTATGAAAAGGAGATAGAACAGAGGGAATGCTCTGTTCAAAACATTCCAGATATATACACATGGGAAAAGTATTGCAACACGCATTAATTTCTATGAAGCGTAACCCCTGGGGTTATATTAAGAGCTTTTAAGATCTTTATAATACCAAATCAGAATTGAAACATTGGCCTCACAGACATCTCAGAGCTTTGTTAAATATAAGACAGCGCGCAACCATTTATGCTCATGGGGGTTAGACCAAATACTGACTGTCTTTGAAAAAATTGCTAATTGCTGTTACACCAAAAAATTGTTCGACCATGAATTTATTTTATTGTTGTATAGGGGTTATGTAGATGACTGTTTCTTTCAGATGACAAACTGGGTAATTACTGAAGTGTTTAATGGTTTTTATATTTTAAGATATGGTTTTACTTAAAACAAATACTTTACTTTAAATAGGTTCCTTATCAATCGAATATCAATACTAATCACTAGAGTCATTTAAAATGAGGTGTTGCGATACTTTTGTCCAGGTGTGTGCATTTGATGTTAACTCGTCTTCTCTCACTCATTCGTTTTCATCATGAATTTATAAGTATGTTCATCCTTTTGTTATATGGTATGTTACATTCCTGGAATTCCATCGACAAAACACGATATAAATTATCTGTATAAATGGTATAATTACTCATTATATTTGTGTTTGCATTAGGTCTTTATAACTTAAATTGTAGGAAGTAAACTCAGAAAGAACTTGACTAGGCAAGATCTTACAATAAAAGTAACAAAGATAGTTACAAGCAGAGATGGCCTATAAAGTTTATTCATAAGAGTAAATTTGACATTTTCAACATTTTATCTTTAATTCTATCATCATTGACATATTTGTAAATCTTCTTTTTACTTTTAAATTTTGATTAAAAAATCTTATTGTACAGGTTTTGTGTTAAGGTTATTGCCGCCGTAATTTTTATTCTTGACTTGTGTGGAGAAATATGAGAAAATAGGACTTCAGGGAATGGTCGCCAAAAACTTTAGTGATTTTTTTAATATTTACATGATTGATGACTTTAATGTTTTTGATGGTACAAATTGAAATCGTCAATTCTGGGGTCGGATCATTTTTACTTTTACTTTTCTATGTTTTATGGCCTTTACTAAGAAAACTTCTACCACGAACCTTCATTCAAAAAACGAATAAAGACTGTCTGACCAAAAAAAAGAATTCTCGATAACGATGTTCGTTGTGACAGGAAATGATGTTATGAAATATATGCCTACTCATGAAAACGTCTAGATGTCAAACTGATAGATAATTTTCTTGACTTTAAACAGGACCCTGAAAATGACACTTGAAGTCTGCATATTGGGTATACACGACAGTTGGGTGGTAGCGTTCAGTCACTGGCAACAACACTTACCAAAAAGGAATGACAATGCAGAGGTTTAGATTCCGACTGTATTGTAAGTGTGGTGACCTATACATGAAGACAAATTCATATCTCTTCACGATGTATGCAGTCAGTCAGTATGCAGACAGTCAGTCAGTATGCAGACAGTCTCAGTATGCAGACAGTCTCAGTATGCAGAGATCATTGACACTTGGTGAATGATATGTCCGGTATTCGTTGGTGTTTATTTATAACTGAATGTTTGAGTGGTGGACATTCTATTGTTGTACATTGTATCTTAGGAGTGGCAAAGGTCATGTTCTCTAGTCTCTTGTTGTTTATTCTCAACTGTTTTAATAACATGAATGTACATACTGTAGGGAATGTAACGGGAATAATTAACCCGTTATGCTGAAGATGCCATATCAAAGGATACTAGTTTAACAGTCATTTCAGTATGCATCGTACGAACGTATCGAAAAAAGGAGAGATTGAGAAACAATATAGTCAATTTGATTCTAAGCTTAATCTTTGTTCAATTTAGTATTCTTCTATTTTTTGTACTCACACTTTAACCATGGATGCCTCTCAAACCATATTGAATAACTCATATATTGACGTATCTTTGGTATGAAGTAATGCTTCTTAAGACTCCTGTCCAAATTCCTCTGAGGAAATGAAATAAATGAGCAAGGGTAAACATTGGGTGTCTTAGAAACCCGGCATAGTGACTTTTATTAGACTTTATTAATCCTCTAGAGATTACATTGATTATACTTGAGTTGACAAGCCGTCAGAAACAGTGAAATTCTATTTTTTTTAACTCACTATTTTCTCGGTAGGGAATGTTATTATTCAAACTGTTACTTATAGTTAAACCAACAGGCGTTATTACAGATGTTCTTGATCAATCAAAATGTTTTTAAAAAGTGCATCAAAAAGTAATTTTGAATTCTGTTTTTCAAACTTGTCAGTTATACCAAGATAAAGATTTGTTTGAATCTACTCCACGTTTAATACTTGATGAACGCCTTTAGCATTTACTTCTTAATTAACACTTATATTTCAGACCACATGTCCATGTACCATGTTCCATATTATATGCACACTTAACATGATTTTCAAGAGTTGGTTTATGACCCAATCAGTTTATATCTAGGAACAAAGTGAAGGATGGTATAGGAATGAGTTGTCCGCCTACTTGACCGCCACCAATTGTTTCTGGACAATAACTTGACACTATGTTAAGCTCATACAATTACATTTGAAAACACTTCCTCTTTAGAGTTCAAGTTTCAGAAATGTTATCCATCTGGATTAGTTTATAAGATATTGATGGTAGGAAGCGTTGACATTCTCACTGAATGCCAAAGTAGGATGGTTTACAGTTGGTTGAAGTAGTATTCAGAAGGCATATTATTGTCCGAAAGTAAACCATATACCACATAGAAATAGGATTAAAACATATGAACTTTATCTATTGAAATTATATCATTTTGAAAAAACAATATGACATTTTCAAGTTTGTTTTTATTTAATTTTGATTTAAATTTGAATGATTGAACGAATGAATGAATGAATTAATTAATTAATTGATAACGCTTATTACAATAATCTGTATCGATTCTTTTGAATTTACATTCGTCGCAAGTCCAATATAGTATGATTAAAAAGAATAAAATTTTAACAGACTGAAGTGTAAACATTATAACCTTCTCTTTCTACCACAGAAGGGAACAAACTGCATTCAAAAGCTAGTCTTAAGATCTACATTTCACAAAATAGCAAGATAACCGTATTTGTAATGTCTCGATTAAGAAACAGCTTTGAATTCTAATGTCAAATGTTTCTATTTGGTTGAATGATCACTTGTTGTACTCTTGTCTAATGATAAAATCTTACAATGTCATTAGCTTTGAGATTCTATCCCTTTAGCTTTTAAGAACATTAATTGGTTTTAGTTGTTCATAAATCAAATATTTCGTACTAGTTCCATTTTCTTTCTATCATAAATACTAACAATCGTGATCACTAAAAACAAACACTTAAACCTGACATGCCAAGTGTCTCTTTAAGGGACAATATATAACACTAGTGTTCATTTAAATATTAAAGAACAAGACATTGGGCATTTCTAATGCATTTTCCCTTTACTTTATTTGCCACAATCTATTCTTACTGAAACTTAATTTGAATTATATATATATATATATATATATATATATATATATATATTCATTGATTAATGAATAAATATTTCTCACTAACTTCCCAGTTATTGCAGGATCTGTCTTCAGAGATTGAGGTCAATTCGCATCCTTTATCTTCACCATATTAAGTTAGTTTCCACAACATTTACAGAAACGCCCTAATTCATTGACCGCCATGACGACCACAACGGAGATAATTATTCAGCAATATGAGACAATTTGGAATCATCATTTTTTCTCTTTTTTCCCAAAATGCACATTATTATACTCTCCATCTAGGACTACCCTATAAATGGTATATTTTCTTGATTGAAATATGCCATAACACAGCAGGAAAGCATATTGTTATGGTCGTGTTGTTGTTTCACCAACCCGTGTTATAACCATAGTTGATAAGATGAGGAAGATTAAGCACCTGTAAGTAGAGACATCAAACTACTAGGTATTGACAGTCATGGAACAGGTGTGTTCCAACGAGAAAGCTGAATATTGATTAAGTACGGTATTTATCATCATTGTGATGTTCCTCCTGACACAGGGTGTGGATTTCAACGCTGTAGTCTGGACTAATGAAAACGGTAACAAAGGTTGTCAGGAATAAATTGGAGACAAATTTATGGACAATTAAGTACAAAGCTTGAACATTTCATGACATCTTTATATGAAGGCTTATACGCCTTTTTCTCCATACAAGTTTCATGTGTAAAATGTACATATTTCATGAAAATATATAAATGGTGTTTTTTAATTAACGGGAAAACCAGGTATTCGTTTTCGCTTTTAGTTAAAACAAGGACGCTTAACACGACGAAAGACGGTTGCTATGTTTGGACATCTTACAGTGTGATATATCAAGCATTAATGCAATTACCTTTGTTATCATAGCCTTCGTAGTCTAAAGTCCTGACGTATATCCCTCTTCATATATCATTAGTTTCAGAAACATATAAGTCTATGGCGATTACTATCTAAAGCGTCCTATGTGGCTTTACTTCATGACATGTATTTCTCTTGTGTTGTTTAACATTGACTTCTAAAAGGAATGGCCTAATATTGTACTTAGAATAAGCTTTTAACGTCTCTATATGATTTACTTCATAAGATGTACTTCCTTTTATTGTTGGACATGGACTCCTGAAATGAACGACCTAATATTTAAGTTGGAATGATCTTTCAAAAACATTATATTTGATTAGCCCGCCTAAAAACTAAAACTAGCCTTTAATTGCCCAAAATTATTGATATATTCTTTTCGAGGATATAACTAAATTTAGATGCCAATTATTGAAATAAGAATAAAAATATAATCATTATAATTTAAAATTGAAAAACCTAACAGAAGTAACGATTAACACAAAGCGATAAAAGGTGTTGTATGGTTGTTTCAAGATGATAGATTGATGTGTTTTACTGTGTTTAGAATTTCAAAATAGTTCCGGGTTCGAATCCCGCTACGGGTCGCGAACTTTGGCTGCAGAAATATTAATATAGGTCTTAGTTGGAAGACAAATGTTGACCCTAGCTCATATACACGCAGCTGTGTTTAGAGTTTCAAAATAGTTCCGGGTTCGAATCCCGCTACAGGTCGCAAACTTTGGCTGCAGTTCTATGATGAAGTGTACAACATAAATCAAATTAGAAATACAATGATTTTCACTGCAGTGGTTCCTCTAGTGCATTTATTCACCCGATGCTTGCAGTGTCCTTCGCAATAGCGTCCTATGGATTAATCCTCTTCAAAGTCGGGATTTATTTTTTCACAACTTAACCTAACCTTGTTTTCAATTATAAAACACATGTCACATCTAAGTCACCAAGTCACCATTATGAACATCAGTGTACAAGACAGTATGCAATTTATGAAACTCGAGCCCGTTTTGTTAGTTTCTACATTCGGAGAAGATGTTTGTTACTCGACTCTCCCTAATTGGCATCTTTACTTCATATTTATTGACTGAAGTTATCATGAGTCTCCTCATGTAGTTTTATCCTTGTGTTACATTAAAAAGTCATATTACAGTAGCCTTCACCTCTGCCAGAGGACATCTGATCATGGTAAGCATCTTTATTATTATATATTGATTATTGTCTGTTACTGAAGGCAAAAATGAAATAGGAGGAAACAAGGAAAACAAATATTATGGTTTCTGAGGTTGCGTTAACAATTTATAAATGAATCCTGGAAGTATATTTCTATCTTAGCGAGCTGTAGTTGTCTAGTAACGGAGTGAAGGAGAGGGGGATGAATAGCGAGGAGGCTAGACCGTACGCTAACGGGTCTTCACAGCTGTATGCCGAAAGTTTGTTCACTTAATATTGATTCGTAGTGCAAATATCATGTAATTTGGGTTTATAAATTGATTTTTTTCGAAATTTTGACACCTGGTCACTGAAGTGACCTGCATAAACTCTTACGGTAACTTGTGAGGTATGATAAATACTTTCCTTAAAGATGGTTGAATCTGCACATCTGTATCAAAATTTGAAAATTATGCGTTGCTTTTTCGCAATGCTACGCTACCTCAAAGACATCACAAATTTAATTATATTTGCACTAGTATAACTAGTTATGGAAACAGTCTTTTGGCATGCAGCTGTAGAGTCTGGGTTCAAATCCAACTTCAAGCCTATCTCTACAATGGCATATGGATTTGCAGTGCAGTAACACTCACTGTTCAAAATAACATCCTGTGCTTAAAAGGTTTTGCCGCTTTCTTATCTTCGCAGAAAATTACCATATTCCATTCACTAGCTTCACGAAAGGTCATGTAGCCTGCACACAAGACAACTCTCCCCAGCTCATAACTAGCTTCAGAGAATGCCAAACGTGGAATACCACCAAAAGCGGAGTCATAACCAGCGCTAACTGATCATTACATGATCATTAGGTCTGGCGACACTTAAAGAATTGGTCAAAATTCAAGAATTATTATCAACTTTTGATTGATATGTTACTAATGTAACTTTGAGCAAATATAATGCTCCATAAAACAGTCGTCCAGTCGATTAGTCGTGTAATACGAATATCGCAATATATAATCAGAAATATCTCTACAGAATTAGTTACCGTTATTCATCGTAAATGAGACTAACATATTTTACACGTGTTATTAAACTTTTCTAATATCTCTTGAAAATATGAGGAAGGAACCTTTCTAATATCTCTTGAAAATATGAGGAAGAAACTTTTCTAATATCTCGTGAAAATATGAGGAAGAAACTTTTCTAATATCTCGTGAAAATATGAGGAAGCGAATTCCAGTCTAACACAAAGCCTGTATAATATCAATATATTATTCTTTATTACTTATAATTGTTCATGTATCAAATCTAGCATGTGAATAAAAAAGCGAAGTATAAAGGCGTAAAGGATCAATGAAATGAAAATCCGGCGCTATATATTGAATGCATTAATATATTTCTCTGGCTGGGATTATTCCTAACTTTGTTTAATGCGTGCATTATGAAACATGTGATGTTTATGAGTATTTATGTGTATCCCATTTTATATATTCATAAATATAGACAAAGAATTATTTTGGATTTGTGACTTTACGAACATAGATAAAACTGTTAATGTCTTTTGAATATTAGTCACGTAACTCGAACTAATCTCCAGTTGGACACTTATATCTTCCACATATTATAATAAAATTTCATACCAAAAATATGGTGAATATGTTAAGTGTTGATAACAAACGAAATTAAGTCCCATGACTTTGTCTTAATGGGAAGACAATGTACGTGTATGCACATCTTGACCGATTTGCACGAATTCATTTGAGGCGTATGTCTCTATTTCTAGAGTATTAATCTTTTATACATTTCACTTTATTGAAACGCTCATAGATAATCGTGAAACCACCCACCTCTTGCAACAATTGACAGAGAAATTGCTTTGTGAACATGTATTAATCGTTATTTGACACTAATTACGTTTCCCAACATGGTTAAGATATAAATTAGTACGAAGATTTCCTATTAATATAAATTTTCCCCAAAATGACCAATGTTTTGCAGGTGATGTA
Source organism: Phorcus lineatus (assembly GCA_921293015.1). Taxonomy (NCBI): domain Eukaryota; kingdom Metazoa; phylum Mollusca; class Gastropoda; order Trochida; family Trochidae; genus Phorcus; species Phorcus lineatus. Next base: position 32,528,205 of record OV121096.1, read on the forward strand.
TTCTAATTCATGACTGGCTTTAACAAGTTAATTGGAGGTTGTTATTGACGGGTGTTATCTTTATTTCTTTAAGTTATCTTCTAGTTTCAAAAAGATTTATCTTCTTCTTAATTACATACATTCTGTTCATCACTTATCACATCACTTAAAACTGATTGTACAATTGATCTCTCACAACCAATACATGTTTATATCCTGTCTATTTCAAATTAATTGTATTCAATTAACAAATCGTAACATTGCTTGATTCAACAAACTCAATTATTCATAACCCCTTACCTTTGACTGCTAATGCCTATTTCCATACTTCGCCGAAACAGAGACACAAGTTTTTCATCATTGAATCAATCAATTACCAAATGCTCTCCTTACAAGTCGAATCAATCCAACAAATTGAATAAACTTACAGCAGCTTAAACAAGTAACTGACAATCAACAGGTTCATATAACAGCTGTACCAAAACCCTATAAGTTAAATGCCAAATCTAAAATTGACAATTGAAGCAAATAGTTTACCTATATTTTGTTAATTAAGTAACAACATAATGTTCCCATCACCCAAACTGGCCATGTCTCTTCAAGTTGTACATATAACAATCGACTCCATCAACAGGTTTCTAAACCCGTGACTGCAATGAAGCGAAAAGTAATCCAGCGTGTAAATCGTATACTAATACGCTATAATCAAAGAATACTCAATGCATGCAACAAGTAATCAACAGACAACAAACCTCAAAGTTAACGAACATCGTATGAATGCACTGAAGAGACAACTGAGAGAGACAAGATAAGATCTTACCTTGCTGTCCGGCACGTGTAAGGTACTGTCGCAGAAAGGCCGTCCTCTCGCCAAGCTTTATAATATATCGTATCCCGGGGACTCGGATGTCTTGGACGCTGGATGAGGAGTTAAACACACAACGATTAGCGCCGTCCCCGCACCACGTGACCCAATGTGGGTGTCGAGAGGTGTCTTGAATGATGAAGAAGAGTAAGGTGTTGTTGATGGTAGGAAGAATTGTTTGCGTGGTTAAGTATCCCTGTGCACAAAACAAACACCTCTTTAATTGCTCCTTGACAGAAGCGCCTCCTCACCACTACATAAATGACGTTAATCGTCTATGATCTCTTTGTCATAAATGATTACGTTTAATTCGGAATCGATACATTAAGATGAAATATGAAATTTTCTTCCAGAGTTCATTAAAACAAGTGTTAATTTAAGCAAATGCATAACTCACTACAAGGCGTGGATCGATACTTATAACAAACATCATATGCAACAATCAGGTACCGCATTAGGGGATAATGAAACTTGAACAAAAGATTACACAGAACAGTTCTACATGTGGCTGACGTGGATGAAGATGCTGTCATCGAATGGCGTTTGAAAGTTGTCATCTTAACTTGATTGAGATGCTCATAATACGATAATTTTTTCGTTTCTAGCATTGCCAATTGTCAAATTACGCTTTGACAGGGGATTCCTGTTACACGGGATTGTTCATACCACGTATCATAAACGTTTGCAACCGTAAATACTGAACAATCTAGTTAATGTCAGAGTTTTGAAATAAATTTGTAGAAATGTTGATTTGTCCTCGATTAAACCTCGTAATATATCATGGCTAGATCATTTGAAGCAGTTATTTGATGAAAATTGATCAGTCGATTTCTTCAAGAAAGTTTGGCATCGATACAAAACTAATTTTATCCTGTGTTTTCTCCGACACGACCATGCCATTGTGATTCAATTAGAATTTTGAAATTAAATTCCAGTTTTAAAATAGTATTTACTTAAGAGACAATTTGTAGAATGATACCTCACCGCGTTGATGATATAAACAAGCAATAGAGTGTAGATATTGTCGTCATTTTTACATCTGTGAAATTTCTTGATCATGGTTTCATACCTTAATCCACATCGATAAACTCAGTGTTCTTAAAAGTTATTTCAAAAATGGCATTTTTGAAACAAAATTTGTCGTAAAAAGAAAAGCTCTTACTAACCCTAAATGAATTACACTTTGAAGTTACCTAACATTGATTTGAAAACTAATGCTGTCATCCGTATTGCTTTCGAGACAACATTTTCCTTGAACTTCGAACTAAATGTCATCATTCATCAACTATTGATTAGTCATGCAATATATGATAATGCTTTTAACACATTGTTAAGAGGGAAGGGAGGGGTACTGTAGGGGGTAGTTGCCCCTTAATACTTGCACGACTTCTTTAATTTTATGTTATGAGATCGCCTTTATCATTGAGAAATCATCTACTCCAAAATGTTACCATCACAGTAAGAAGTTTACATTTCCTGACGTAACATGTATGTACTTTGCTACTTAATTCCTTGTAATGTTTCGTTATACATAGAAAAAGAATAAAGTCAAAATGAGTAACAAAGAACTTTACCTTGCCTATGAAATAGAAACAGTTGGGTTGATTAAACATCTTTTGTTCGTTATGGATGATGATATATACATGTTTTCTTTCTTACCGGTCACACGTACCTGCACTATGATGTATACACCATGTGTACATGAACTACAAGCGATGGTGGACCAATAAAAACAGCGGATGGCGTTACATGGATCACAAAATATTCACTCCCTTGCTCACTCGTGATCGCGCGGAGAATTAGAGAAACTCGACCGCTGGCTTCTGAATCTGTTTTGTTGTCTTTAATTTACATGAAGAAGACCTCGGTTCATTTTGATAATTATCTTACTTGGTAAACCTACAAAACTGATAGAATAGTAAGAAATTATCATGTAATTGATGATAAGATTGATCAGCATTGTCTTTTCATGTAGACGAAGGGCTATCTGTGAATGTTTTTGTATTTGATTTTGTGTTTATGTTTTGATTTCTACTAATTTGAATTACGTAAAGTTTTTATAATATTTTGATTTAACTGGGCTTGATGTTGACTTCAGCTAGTATTCTGTTTTGAGACCAAGATGTTTTTGTTCAATGAGGTTGGAAAGCTATAAAAGAAAAGTATTTGTTTTATGCTCTTTTTGATAGATTTCAGTCTAGAATATTTATTTATAACGAAAATATCTCATGATAAGAAACATTAAAACTTTTTGAAAACACGATAGTATACCGCCAAATTATGGTTAATAAAGTACTTCATGGTATGTCGAGCACTTATCATTGTAAAACATATGACTTCTACATAATTAAAATAAACAGTTTTCCAATTAAAAAGAACTGAATCAAAGTGACAAACTTGCCACAAATTGGCTTATATTGGCGATTTGTGTGAAGCGGCCTAGCAATACAATCTAATATATTCTAATATATTCTAATATACTTCTCAATCTTGCTCTGTGCGTCTGGCATGTTCTCACTTAATCTGTCTCTCTGTCTCTGTCTCTGTCTCTGTCTCTCTCTGTCTCTCTCTCTCTCTGTCTCTCTCTCTCTCTCTCTCTCTCTCTCTCTCTCTCTCTCTCTCTCTCTCTCTCTCTCTCTCTCTCTCTCTCTCTCTCTCTCTCTAACATTTTCCTTTAGCAACAGTGAACCAAATTTTAACAGATTTGAATTATTTTACATTGACACGATATAAGGTAATATTTCATGAACAAGTGACAAAATGATAGCGTCAAGTCATTCCAGAGAATAGAGGATTCTTAATATTACCTTGTGAATACTTATGATGCTGAGGTCGATTCGAAACCCGGAAGTAACATTCTTACAGCATTGGCCAATCAGTATCCTTTCGCAATAATGCTTTGATTATTTAACAGTTCAGTAAAATTAGCTGCAGAAAGACCAGGATCGAATAATCTATTACAGTTCTTGAGGTAGTAGAGACCAAGGATATTGTTTTACTTGCAGGCTGAGTTTTCTCCACTGATAATCCGGGGTATTCCCACACCGTCATTTTGCAATGTCGTTGAAATATTTTAATGTTTTAAAGAAATACGGATATGATTTACTCACAGTAATTTTCACATTTCAAAGCTAATGAAGAAATATTTCCATCATACATACTGGGTTGCAGCTGAAAAGTTATACAGATTTAGCAATCTTCCATAAAACAGTCAGTAGTTTCAAGGCGCCCACTCAAGTTACTTTTGGATCATCCAGTAAATTTAAGAGCAAACTTGGACTTATACTACTCCTTCAGATATGATTAAAATACTTAATTTTGTTAGTTTCTGATTAAGTTTTCCTTTGCATGATAAATAGATAAGATATATACAGCAATGAAAGTAAATATATAATTAAAACATTACTGTTAGGGGGAAAGTTTGTTATTTTTTCGAAAAAATAATCAGTAGGATATTATTCTTGGTTTGAGAGATTTAGATATTTATTACAGGGTCATATGAGGGTTTTCAGCGAACAAATTTATATTTAAATTGAATAAGGAATATGAATTGAATAAGACATTCTAACTACATGTACTGTGTTTATAAAAAAAGGCTGTATCAAAATTAGTAGGAAAATGTCGGACCTCTTAATAAGGTATAGGGAATAAGTAGAATTTAAAAAATTAGCCATTGTTTTTAGGAATAACATAAACAATTTCATATTCTATTCTTGTCTAAATGACATAAATATATGACCAAAACGACAGATCCATTGGGAGGCCTTGGTACATGTACATATTTCACTCCCTATATTTTGTCACTGAAAAAGCTTAAGGTAAGTTTTGAAAAATGACATGAAGAAGGATTTCTTGAATTCAAGACTTCAATAATCTTCCATAATAGACACTGTTTTAATTTTTTTTTGTCTTCAAGTCATAGATACATGTACAATCACTCAGCTTATTTCAAGTAATTTTAAGCATCCACCTTATGTCTTCATGAATTGCTAGTCATAGATGTATATACAATCAACTTCAAGATGAAAAAATGCTGATATGCATATTTTATATTGTCTTCCCTTGCTTTATTCTACCTATTGATCAGACTAGAAAGTATAGTCTTGGGCATTATTACCTAAAAATATCTTAACTGAAATCAATCCCTCCCTTCACATTATTGGTGACAAAAATACCCAGTCACACCTATACATATGAATGAATTTTAATGAACATTTTTTATGCTCATGATTATATTTCCATATAAGATATGATACTTGTACAGGTTTATTATTTACAAATAATTATGATAAAACAATAAACATTAACTCAATCCTAAATTAATTTTGTGAAAATAAATTTAAAGTTAACATTTTCTATCCAATAATGAATTTTATATATTTGTCTTGTCTTGATAATTCAAACAATAAAAAAAGAATAATCACATTTGTTTATTTTAGTTGTGGAGATGAAAAATACAAGGGGGTTGTCAAATTGTCAATGCTAATGAAAATGACAGTTATAAATATCACAAGATAAGATTCCTTCATTTCATCATTTAATAATTTTTAATTTTCGAACAATTTTGCTTGGAGAATATTCTGAACATAACACCTACATATATATATATGTCGTGTACGAGCTGTGATTTTGTACAAGTTATAACTTGTATAACACAATTGTACACGTTATAACTTGTATGATGCCATCATACAAGTTATAACCTATATGGTTTTCATTGTACATGTTATAACTTGTACAGTTTTGGTTTGCAGTTTTGCTATAACTTGTACAACATGAAAGTCAAAATAAGATTTCGATAAAATTGAATCATTTATTTACCTTTTTGACAGAATTTGAACATGATTTACTTGTTTGAGCATGGCAGTGCGTCATGACAGCGTGAGTTGCAGAGTACTCCAGCTTGACGGCACTTACACCGAGCTGTCTTACATTTAGTTTTACATTTACATTGAAAATGTCCTTGGCCGCCAGTTTGTGACAAAATTGTCACCGCTCTTCTAAGGGAAACTTCTTCCTGGGGTATCATCTCTTTCGTTATAGATCCACTCACTTTTTCGTTATAGACACCATACTGGCGTCATCAATGGTATCTGATTCACATGTTGTCTGTGAGTCTTCCTCTGAAGCTATGGAAGCTAAATCAGTGTCAAAAAAGTTGTTTGATTTTGTCAATAAGGCAAGTTTCTCTCTTGTAAATAATGTGTTATTTGTTGAGGTATTGTCTTCTTCCAACTTCAACAAGATAGATGTAAATCTGTGTTCATGTGTGGACTCCATGGTCTCTCACGATAGAATAAGAGACGTCAAAAACAGGCTTTAAGCAACGTATAAGCTAAATGATCACACTCAGTAAAATAGATTGGCTTACCTCCTAGATTGACAGAGTGAGAGCATCCAAGCTTTACCCAATGCATATGCTAAACAATTAGCCCTCAGTAGTCTAATAGAATGTAAGCATAGTATGAAATACTACTGAGAAGTAATGCATTTATTGTTGTATAAGTTATACCAAAACATTAGCAAAAAGTTGTACAAGTTATAACATGTACAGGTGAAATCATACAAGTTATAACTTGTATAGTAGCGTCATACACGTCATAACTTGTACAGTTGTTTTGTACAAGTTATAACTTGTACAAAGTCATAACTTGTACACGACATATATATAGATATAGCACTTTGCTTTCAATAAGTTGGTGTCTTTGAGAAGTTCAGTAAAGTGTTTCAGCATTCTCATTATATTGATTATTATTACTATTGTTTGTAAACATTTAATTTGGGTTTAACAGTTTTGTGGTCCTTGAGTTTATAGTCCTGGAATTTCGGGTTACACATTTTTAATGAATTTTTTTACGCACAATCATTAAGAGAACTGTGATTAATATAAATGCATCCATGAATATACGGACCGTATGCAAAACTCCTGTCAAATATCTTTGAATTTACCACAATATAACTATCAATAAAGTTTTTTGTAGCTATCCCTGGTTGAATTTCCCTTTATTTTTGCGGGGTTTTTTTATCACCCGACATGTTTTCATATCTAAAATTGCCTGATTTTCTATCAATTCAGGCGTATACCCGTGTCAAATCGAAAGAAGTTCAAACTACAAAGCGAATAGCACTATCGAAATGTAGCCATTACTTGAAACAGGAAATAGGAAGCGGCCTAAGCCTCAGTTTGGATTTCAGGAGGTCATAGATCGTATGCATGCATAAATATTGAGCATCCCCTATAATGTCATGTTGATCAATGAAGGAATACTTGAGTTAGGAAATACAATATTTGCCGTTCAAACGAGTCCACTCTCCACTATCGGTTAAACATAGTTACATACTTCTAACGTTTCAAATGTTGTTCAATTTTGATTTGGTCACGACAAAAGGAACTAAATGAATATTTACAGTTTCACGATTACTGATCTATCCAAGTACCATTATAACGTTTTAGGAATTTGATTTTGACATATTCACCAAACCCTTTTTCCTATGCTAGCAAACATATCGTTGCTCGAGAATGTTTGTAATTCCTTTCGGAGACTACTAGGGCTCATCACTTTCTCGCCACAAAATCATTGTCCACGTTAAGGAAATATCCCAAGATTAGTGAGCATTAGGAAAGTAATACAAATGTATGGAAAATAAAGCAGTCTGACATTAATTCTAAAGGAAATGTTTAAGAAAGAATGGATTAATGCATGGCTTGCAGTCGAGATTGGGGACATGGGTTGGTACACAATCACTTCGACATTTTGGAAAGACCGTAGATAATAGTATCAAAATCAATAATTTATTATTAATAAACAGGTTTTTTAATCTCCCAGAATAGTAATACTTTAAAATCATAAATAGTTCCATTAATACCACCTATGAACAATGATCGATTTTCATTAATAGTTATTTTCGATAACCATTAACGGCCACATTTAATTTAGTTGACACAAGGATTTCTTTTATATTAGTCAACCATTAATGGTTATGTTTTGACCACTCATCACAGATGTTTTTCATGAATAGTCGTATTGAATAATCATCGACACATAAAAATATGTTTTATTTCAGAAATTGCTATATTGGATCCAGCTTTCAATTAATTTGGGATGAAATTTCAAATGAATAATTTCATATTAGTATAAATTGTTTCTGAACTTCTAGGTTATTTGGTATTTTGTTTGATTTCTATTATCGATAATTCCTAAAAAATAAAACGGATATGTGATATGATATACGGCATTTAATACCGATCTACCATTTACACAGTATGTGTTTCTGAAGCCTTCTACCTGTTCTTATAGATGATTAGATGTTCAATGAAAATGTTCATTGGAAGTATATGTCCATTATGGCAGTTGAATTGTTTTTGTTTAAAGTGACACAGAGTATGTTTCACAAGTTTTGTATGTGGCCTTAATAAGAACAAATACATCAAATGACCTGTTTAAAGTTCATATCGCCTTTCTAACGATGCATCTTTATCTCTTAAAGGTCAAAATCTTGATTCTGAACGAATTAGTATAGTGATGTTGATATTTAGAAACAATCAATGCTTCTCGATCAAATTTCATCGTTTATGAATTTTGACATTTGACCACAACATACCCTGTGCCCCTTTACTATGGATTGGAATTTAACACTGTAGTGGATTATACTTTTTGCAATGTTGCACAAATTCTTGCAACTTTTGTGACAAAGGATCCGAATCCATACCCTCAGCGTCAAACATGATGTTTTGCACTGGCTGTCCAAACAGAATTTGCTAAGGGCCTCTAAGAAATCGTTAAATTTGAAGTAAAATTAGCGTTGTTCTTCAATCTTACGCTCCTCTGATAGATAGATGTGATGAGTCAAACATTTCAATTGTTACGATCGCAATTTCAACATGAGTTCATTCTTTGTATTATTTTGAAACGAATTCCTTGCAGGATACAAATGAACATGGACTGTGGTCGAGTGGATAAGCTGTTGGGAAAGTAAGTGCTTGTTAGTGATAACTGACTAAAAAGGGCAGGGTACTTACCTTCTTAAATGATTAAACCAAGGCTACTGTTGAGGTTGTTTTAATTCAAATCAAGCTTACTGAATTTCTTGTTAGCTTCTTGACAAATATGGTGTAATAAATACTTTCCTTGCCTGTGTGCGTGTTATGACAATTTGAAAAGGATATCTTTACCAAAGTGACGAATTGAATGATGAATTTAATGATGTTTCACTTTAGCTGTAATCAGGAGATATATAGACTTAATGGTATATTAACATATTCAACAGTCAACATTCAGCCATTGTGGTAAATACCAAAGAGAAGACAGTGATTTTGGTTCAAGCCACACTACTTTAAAAGCATAAGTGCAATTTAAAGCTGTCTTGTGGTAGGGCAAGTCACGGCTTTATACTCGAATAACATTCTAATAAGACGTTTCTGTATTTGGGACGTTTGATAATTACGTATAAAAAACAACTTTAATTAGACTTAAGAAATTACATTTTTACAGGAAACTCATCTACGAGATCAAATCAAATGTTGAAATTTTACTAACGGAGAGTCAATTTTCTCGTTAGCATTAGTGGAAACGTTTTGTAACAGTAAAACTTCAAGTACAATGGGGGTATGTCGTCTTGTAATGGGTTCCCTTATTGACAAGATTTAATTCGCGAGACCTTTTTTATTGTAACCTGAAAGATGGTCAGAAAGATGTATATAAGATGGACCAGACAGGAACATGAGATTACACCTGAATCTAAGTGCTTCAATGCATGGATAATGATAGAATGATATAAATAATTGATAATTTCCCAAAACATATATCCGGATTGTACAGAACACATTTATATAGATTCGCACTCAGAGGACGTTGTCAGTATATCATCGTAATTTTTCTTTGTCTTGTTTGGCGAATCTTACATTTGTACCCTCAAGTGCCACACACATGTACAGTTGTACCTCTTCATTGTGTTATTACAATTTACCACACATCGTACATCAATATACCGTACACTCAATCTAAACATTTTACCGCACCCCTGTTACACTTTACCACACATATGTTTATTGCGTTTTATTACATTGGTACCGCAGTATTATATTTTACCACATTTACCTCATCTCACAAAAGCTTCGAACAATCTGCCCTCACCTCATCTCACAAAAGCTTCGAACAATCTGCCCCAGTTGTTGAAAGGCTGAGAATCATATGTCGATTTTAAGATGCAGCTGAAAACCTAACTCTTCAGACCGTTTTGTATCCTCATTTCATATTGTCATTCTCTGCCTTTTCTGTTGCTGCCCCTGTCATATGGAAGTCCCTGCCATATGACCTTAAAACTGTGAATCTCTAGACTGTTTCAAGAAAGACTTAAAAACATATCTGTTCTCTATCAGCTAAACTCCTACATCTCCATGACTTTTGTACATAGTATCTTATTCTTTTCTTTCCCTCTCCAGCGCCGTTGAGCATCTCTTGCTGGAAATAAGGCGCTATATTAGTTCATTATTATTATTATGTACTCTTACATCATATACTAAACATGGATTTCGCGTGAATTATTGTTGTTACCGACGCCCATTGGCAGCAGTTCATTGTCTGGGGTTTTTTTAAATCGAGACTTGCTAACTGTATTGTGTCCCTATTGTGAATTTGAATGATAATTGTCTACAGCCGTCGGTACTTCTCGATAAAATTATGTTTGTCAAGTGTAACATCAAGTGACGATGTCACAACTTAAGAGACTCGGTATAGGGTATATAGATCGAAGGATAGAATCGTTTCGCACATGTGTTTTACTGTTTTGTCAATTCGTCATCGAATTCAATAATCCATTCCTAATTAACCATTATGTTTACCAGATATAGAGTTGTGAGTTTCATGCTTACAACTTCACTGAATGGGAGGTTCTAGTTTTAAAATAGGCGTTAAAAAGTCAGCGAATATCAACTCTTCACTCATTAATGGTTTGCTTTCAGCCTTTTCAATTTGACTAACTCTTTGTTATCTGTTGACCTTCTGAGTTATATCTATCTAGGGTGTCACCAGCAATAAGCAAGAGAAATATAAGCTTTTCTCGTTTGTTTGAAAACGAGAGTATACGAACTGCTTGCATTGTATGAAATACTATGCTATCGGAGTCAGCTGACAAGACAAATATTAGAATTAGAACAGATATTTTAGCGAAGGGAATGATCTGTTTAAATCAGCGAGTATGAAAATCATGTTAGATGGGATCACGGGAAAATAAAAGCTTGTTAACACATTTACATGATAGCCTAATAAAAACATAGGGCTTTATAAATACTTGACATGCATTTTGAGACAAATCAGCTCCATTGATCTTCTATTTTCTGATGGTAAGTGCTACTGTGCAAAGCTAACATATTGAGGCTTTAAACCATAGGTCTTGCTTCTATCCATCGACGTTTCCAGCTTGGGTACCCTTACCAGGAGGATGTAATCTCAGGGTCTCAGGGTCTCAGGGTCCCTATTGCACACAAACCATAAGGTATTGAGTCAGGTTTTGGAAGTAAGGACGAAAGCAAAATGAATACTAGTAAACGAGATTGCATGTTCTAGTTCCATTTATGACTTATATAAGTTGTTTAGTGAACAGGTTTTAGGTTTGGGTTAATGTTGTTCAAAAATATTTCTATTACAACCATTAACATTGTATCCTTTATGTGGTACAATATTTCATCTTACCCTCTTTAAACCTTGACGCGGGACCTGCAATGAAGGTGACTTCACTTTAAAGATATTGTAGCAAGTCTAGGAAATGTTTTTTAACTTTTCCTCATTACTCAATTGTACATGCAATATATATTTTCTTACGTGGTTGAAATATCTCACCAATTTTATTAGACCAATTATCAGTAGTCCAAGAAAAAAGATGTAAGGTATCAAGTGAAACTGCTTGCGGCCATTTTTGTGTGTCACCTTTAAATTAATTAAATCAGAGAAACGTATTTGAGTACCTTTATCAAATTTGACACCTTACGAACTCCTAGTTTAAAATAAAACTTTCTGTCTTATCTCTTATAGAATAGAAGCACATATCTAAAATTGCATTATAAAAAAAATCAACTACTTCCATCATATAATGATTTACACTTTTACCTTAGTTGCAATTGTGTAGCTCTTATTCAAAATCCTAGCTATTGCCTTTATTATTGTTTTATGTCTATGATACACAGCACATTCAACTCAGTTAATATGGTCAGATTTATTGCAAAACATACGTTCCTACGTTGATAAAATGCGAAATTGATCATTCACTTTTTAAATTAATACTCAACGTCGAAGCATTTCTGGAAGTATGTGCAATACTTCTTTTCATTGGACATAAAATGTGAAACCAAACGATCCGATGCCAGTAAATGGTCCGACAGTAGTAAACTAGGTAAACGCGAATCTTGGAAATATGACCTGTTTTTCTAAAGATGAAGTGTAAGTTTAACTACCCTCACTAAATCAACATAAATATCATTTAATGGGATTACATCACGTAATCTTAAAGAGTGATTGGTCATTTAAGTGCTCTCTCTTAAAGACTTTCAAGTCACTGACCTCTTGGGCCTATACGTCGTGTGTCTTTGACTCTTGTCATTTGACACAAATCCTCTGGAGAGACTTCAGTTTGCATATTGTCAGTTACTCTACCGCTGCCATCGGTTTCCTGCCAGAAATGACACACATAGTAGTATGTTGTCTCATGAATGAATGGATCCATCTGCTAACGTGTCTCATTAAAGAGTCAATTTATTACTTTTAACCCACTTCGCATAATGACCTTTGTGATCATAAGTCGTTCCAATGTAAATTATTAGTCCTACACAATTGCTGTGTAGGTATGTTCTCATTGGTTCGTAATATGGTTTGAATTACTTTTTTTTATGATTACTCAATATGAAATTTGAGCCCCCGAGAAACTGCAAAATAAAAGAAATCCTCTTTATGAGAAATAAACCATTAAAGTATGACAATAAACAAAAAACGACACATCGTGTATCAAACATAATTAGAATTTTATAAACTGAATCGTGAATATTTTATGAAAAATAAAGTGTGTATACTAGCCTCAGATGAAATTTGGTGAGATTAAAAAACAACACAAAGGGTTCCACATGCCGATCTCCTGTTGAATAAACTACACGAACATTGGAAGGAAGGAAAGAATCAAAAAGATTACTAATCCATGGGGACAAATAAGGATTTTAAGGTTTGGACCTCAAAATACTTTAAGAACGTCCCAGGAGTGTTATGGTTAACTGAGGAGTATACAATAAGAATATCCTTAGTATAATTTTAATACATTCATAACATGTTATACTTTGAAAAGGGTATCTTCTTTTCAGTTAGAATATTTAGTATTTTGGTCAACCTCTAATCTAATTATACCCATATGTTATATCCAGAATTAGATATTCATTGCAACAAATTACCACATAACAAAGAAAAAGCAACGGCCGGTATAAATACCATGCAAGGATACGACGGTATTTCTAAGTAAAAACATACTTATTTCAATATAAAGATAGATTTTGTGGGAAATAGTGTTCTTACAAATCGGCCATCAGACATTTTGCGTCAGATTCGAGTGCGAATCGTCCTCTCTATTTCCTGTTGATCAGGTGGTCAGAGAAGCCATTTTTATAAATCGTGCTTTCAATGACAGTGTACTCGCTTAAACCGTCATGGCTAGGTCAAATTGACGGTAAGTTGTGGTCGCAAATATTTTTCAAATGATGAAATCACATGTCAGGTTGACAATAAATTGGTCGTTTTCGAGAAAGTGCAGGGAAGATCGGTCGTGGTTTACAAGGAATTTTGATGTATTAAGTAAAATATGATTTGGGGCATTGGCTCAACAAAAAGGTTGATCGAGGAGCGAATCGTACAGCTGAGGTATCTAATGTCTACTGCAAAAAGTACAAATGCAAGGATTAGTGTGTGTCAGTAACTATTTATTTTGGATACTTACATTGCGAGCATTTCTATTCTATTTGAAGATGGTTCAAAGAATACAATATGTATAGTTGATTTAAAGTTTCATGATGGGAGTGTGGGCATTTTGTCTCCGTTTTGTAGCTGTGTCATACATTCCTACGCTAACCTCTGTTTTAATAAGATCGATCGTTAAACAGTTTGAATTAACAAAGCCTCTTTAATTTCCATTGCTTCGGGAAAGCTATATTTATTCCAATGTCCACTTTACACTTCAGTGCAAGTCATCTTTACAAAAACCCATTCGTTTTATCTAGTGACTGAATCATTGCCTGAACCTCGGTGACAACAAAATGCATGCAGATTTTCATTGGTTGAAATATTGTAATAAAGTTTGTGTTGAAATATTCATCCGCAAGAGCCTCTGCCGGAAGCCCGTGAAGAGCTCGTATGACAATAGAGGTCAGTTTAGTAATTTATGACGGAGCCATCTCTGTGGGGAAAGATTGGAAGGAGGTTCGTATTTAAAAACTCACATTGCAAGAAGCCATTAATTTTACTCATCACTTTAGGGTAATGTAAAGTAATTGTTTGTCACAAACAATATTTATTTCGATTCATAACTGTATCCTGTCATGAACTGTAACAAGCTTAACTGAATTAATGGAGTGAAGTGAATTCCCTGCGGACTGACTCTTCACAGTTCACTGTCAGGATATCAGAACAAATAGGACATCCATCGTTTGCTTTGAATTTATCATTTATGTAAGCTGATTTTAAAAGTTATTGACAGAGGAAAGCAGAGTAACACGGATATACAGCTGCATACTGAAAATGTTACACATACTTGTCTTAACTTAGTGTAAATATCATGTGAAATGGGATGTCTTTGAGACGTTGCAGCATGATGGGAAAAAACAGACAATGTTTAATTTTCTTTAAGAAGTGAAGATCCATTGTTCCTACACCAAACATTTCCAAACCACCAATTCTATTTTTTGTCACTACAAAATCCTTGAAAAGGGATGAATTGCGCTAAGACAATGTGATTCGGCTGATTTCTTTCTCAGAGGGGCGAAATGGAATATTTTAATAGAAATTTCGTGAATATGACCCCTTCTGTACATTTCATCATGCCAAAATTCATTTTGCTGCAGGAGAGACCAGAATGTCCCTTTATAAGTTCAGGAATCGCTTTTTACACACGCACAATGGGTGCATCGTTGTCAGTTTTAAAGAAAGGATTTTATTGACGCCCAAACTCAACCCAAATTAATTGATATTTACATTACAATACGGTGGTAAATGAACAAACGTTCGGTATGCAGCTTTACACCCCTTGGGAAGTTATTTCCTTTGTTTTATTTTAAGGTTATATACCATAACCACCATGTGCGCAGGTTGGTTATCTCATAACTACCATGGTACCTGGGTTTAACACACCTGGGTCGGTTATGAGATGTTCAATGTCTACAAACAAATGGACTTGTAAAATTTTGAAATTTCATCAAGCTAGAAAGATTTATAAAGGGCATCAGAGGTATTCGAACCCGGGACCTTTCTGTTGTCAAGCAGCACCCCTGTATCACTTGAGCTAACGAGGATCCATGTCAGCTGAAGTACTTTTTGTTGCGTCATGTATACACTGATTTACCCCTGTACATGTCTATAGGTAATAGGTTTTGTATATTTCTGATGTAAATGATCTAGTTTTTAACTTTAAAATCTAAAGCAGGCGTGTATTGTAAATATTCTATGGGACTCGTTCTGTCAGAAAACATAAAGCCACAAATTGTAAAATTTAACGTTTATAAATGCAATATATATGAATCATTTAGTTTAAAATTATTTTAAACGAATGTTCCGCTGGAGTGTTAGCCAAATAATGACCCGATCGCCTCGCGTTATGGCTACGCCCTCGCGAGTTTATTTGCCATAACCGCTCGGCACTGGGTCATTATTTACTACGTACACGCATGTTACATTTTTCTATTGTATCATCATAGAAAGTGATTTAGTAATAGGATAATAAAACAACAGAATGTCATCCTATTGTATGACTCATTGACATGTTTTCTGGACAATCGGCTGACAATTACAGGCTAATGTATTTACAAACACTTCACATCATTCAGATTAAACACAATTCTCATTTTCATAATCAACTTGTTCCATTCAATTCTACTAATTTTTCACATACATCACTGGAAAGCTGTACTCAACTCACATGTGCATCGAGTCGTTTTACACTTATTGTATGTTAGTGATGATGCTTTAGATTTTTCACTGTTTGCAACACCATGAACGTTAATGCAATGACAGAACAAGATGTTAAGACAATACCGTTTGAGGTTATTTGAGGTGATGTTATACATGAAGAGCATTGAAACGTTCCCTGGACTGATTTATATGTTGTACATATTTGTATGTCTCAAATATCGCTATTATGTTCTCCGCATTGTTATGTTACCTTATATTGTCGTTTATATCTGCTGTTGACAGTAATTCACGTTTGATCGTATATAATGTTTTACAGGCAGTCTAGCACGTTTTCTTTGGGGAAAATTGCCTTACGAGAGGGGAACAAAGTGTTACCATTTGCTTAATAATCTTATACAACCAATAAAAGAAGTCCTTAAACGAATTTACCGAGCTCGATTAAGCTCAGCGAATATATTCCCCTAACTCAAATTAATGAATAAATGTTCACACAAAAAACCTAGATAATATCTTATATTAACATAGATTCAGTAATATCTTAATTATGTGTTTCCATTTACGAAATGTTCATTAAAACATGTCTACTGTGATTTAGTTTCAAGCGATTCATTAAAACAATTATTTTTAAATACTTGATCCTTATATATTGTTATCGATGTTTATGTAAGAAAAACCATCTTCAAGCAAAACATTTGATATGAACGCAGTGATAAGGGAAATTGATAAAGGAGTAAACATAGTACCTCTAATTTCAACACTTTAATCTTCAGTGGCACCTTCAAAAAGAATCTGTCCTCAAGGTGTGCAATGGTCTTAATGAATTAGTAGAACAGTAGATGGTATATGGAGAGCCATTCCACTGAGATGTGTCAGTTTCTTGATGACAATACATAATATCAGACAAATATATAACGTATAACTGATACAGACACATAGTGAAAGATTTATTGAATCATTTTTTTAACAATTTATAATTCAATTTTTTTTTCTTGAACTCATTAAGTGATAAATTGATTGCATTTATCATACACTGAATGGTGTTATATCTTCACTATCAACTTCAAGAATGCCTCTCAAAGACATAAAACAGAGCTAGTATTGAACATAATACGTACCATATCCTACTTACTGGTCAAATCAAAATAAATCTTCGTTAGATCAAATTAGAATTTCGGGTATAGATTTTCTTTTACAAAACAACTATGCAGTATCAAGTTTTAAGAAATTGTGATCAACAATAACACCTGAGCTAACTATTATAAACTGATACTATACAAAGTAACCCTACACTAATCACCCTTGAGTATCCAGTTTTCATATACTTCCACTGGAACCCTCATCAAGCAAACATTGGGTAGTTCCGTGATGATATTATTTTGTTATTTGGTAGGTTTCACGACCTTGGACTAAATACGTACATTAATGTCAGTGACCTCTGTGAATCTTGAACCAAATACAACATGTACGTGCTCCTAATGATAATACGTTTCTATATCAAATTATTTATGACACAATGTCCAGTTGTACGATATACGGTAATAGGAACATTTTATACACGTTGGTCTACTTTCTTGTTTATGAACCGTTTGTTACATTACTTTTGCCAATGATGCCATTATAGGTTTTGGAAAAAGGTGGAAAATGTGTGGGCCATTGCTGGTGAGAAAAGAAAACTCTCGACGTAAACTCACGCTGATATAGAAATCCAGAGGTTAAATACTAAAACGAAAAACTAAATCGACTGAAAAAATACTGCAATCTCTGGAGTAATAAAGACTAGTAGGCATAATGAATACCTTCCAGAGTAAAAGCTTGGAAATAGCACGGTGCAAAATGCATTCTTTAACATTAAAATACTGGTCCCTATTTTTAAGTTCTTAATCAAACCGAAAAAGGAATGCTGTTCACGACAACATAATTTTATACGTTCAAAAGATCAAAATAATTTCTAATATCAATAAGTTGTATTGGCTTAGAATATACACAATAAACTGCTTCATGTAACGTTTATGGCAACCAGCACATTAGTGTCCTGTTTATTATCGATATTAGGCTTTTTTGTCAAAGAACACTTTTGAAAACCTCACCTAACAAGCAAAACAAAAACAAATCGATGAAAAATGTATCAATACTTCAAGTCACTTGTTAAAAAAGTTTCCGAGTTATATCTAAAAATACACAGGCGATTTGTCAGTCGGCACTTCTCGGTCAATTGTCCATGTATTTTCGGATCTTCCGATATTTCCGGACAGTTGCAGTTCTAATCCGACATAAGAGCATACAAAAATGAAAAGGATGGATTAATGAGAACAGTCCCATTTACATCCTTGGATTTTTTATCAGGACAACTCGTACTCCGATTACCTGTCCTTGATCTGTAAAATCTTACGGAACTGCTACGTCGATTATTGTCTGCGAGCCTTCCTTAAGACATTATACATCAGAATTTGGTCATGTAATCAAGGAGGACTCTTTCATGAAGTTCTAGCTTACACTCTAGCTTTTTTTTCTGCGGTTTTCAGCA
Source organism: Phorcus lineatus (assembly GCA_921293015.1). NCBI lineage: Eukaryota > Metazoa > Mollusca > Gastropoda > Trochida > Trochidae > Phorcus > Phorcus lineatus. The sequence goes on from OV121096.1 coordinate 32,546,725, forward strand.
GATAAGATCGCACTTCACTTCTCCGTCCATGAACTGAATCGGATGGTTTTTAACTCAGCGATAACACGACACGTAATCCTTCATCTCATTTCAATTCTGTTTTATTGATGATTTCAATGACAAGATTGTGATCAAGAGCGAGTAATCTCAGAACGAGTTTCTTTTACAAATATCCCAGGGTTATCTGCCAAGGCATTGGAACTTTGAACCCTAAGACAGTAGTAATCATGATATCTTCTCCATGAAGAGTCTCTATCTGAATGGTGTTTTGTATGTAAATAAACGTATCCTAAGTACTTGTTGAGCACAGTGATGTAGTGGTTAGCATGATGGTCTCTCATATCAATAGCCAAGGTTCGAATCCTGAAGGCACCAAACATATGTGAGCTATAGGCCTTAAACTGGGTTGTTTCCAAGACAGTTCATCCAAATTGCACTTAGTTTGCAAGCTGTAGAAACGAAGTTTCGTCGCACGAAGTTTCAAATAGTTAGCATCAAAGCACTATTTAATCAGGGTAATAATAGCTAAAATGTGTTCGCTTTGAGCATGCTCAGGCAAGAACATAGCTCTTTATATATGGACGTACATAAAAATATGATTTCTTAATTGAAAGACACAGCGGAACGTTTATGCATTATAAGATTATAAGAATATCGACCTTTAAGTAACACTGCATGGAGAATCATTGCCAGATCTTTTGCCAAAAGTATTTATTAAATGCAATTGAGGCGCAGAATCCGACATTATCTCATTTCAACTGCACAGTTTTATGAATGAATACCATATTATTAACGATATACAAACATCACTCAAAGTTGTACAAGTTTACTCGCTATCTTTTGTGTTATTCGTGGTGTTCATTTCGCATTTTTTCTGAATTAAAATGTGACATTTATTTGAATCTGTTTAGTAGATGTTTGCACTTTGTTGTGTGTTTTAAAAACTGCGTATATAGTGACATTATGTCTATATTATACAAATTAGCACGATTATTTGATAACAAGTCCAATGAACGGTTTTCCAAGAAGCACTCATTTTGTTAACCTATAAAGGTGAAGTGAGGTAATATGGGGTTTAACTCCGCTTTCAAGAGTATTTCATTTATATCGCGGCTGCTAGTATTATTTCAGGGAGAAAGCCCGCAGTACCATTGTGGCCATGCGGCTGGAACTAGCGAACCATGGGTGGTAATGCACTGAAATACAGTGAAGCATTCCACCCAAGCCTTACTGGGTGTAGAACATCTCTCTACTGCAGACATAGTTGCCGAGTCCCTATCAGGATTCAAACCATGGTCCGAAGCCAAACGCGCTAACCACTGCCCATGTAAACATGAAGCTTTGACATTTGGATAAAGAGTTTCATCTTTTCAGATTGTACCTATCACCTATATCCTTTCGTCGTAGCCCTCTAATCACGTTTGAACTGATTACCCCTGTTGGTCACGATTGGATTGATAAGATCAAGGCTTTCGCAAATTAGTTAAAATGTAATTTACACCATATATATTCCCATGATAGTGTTTGTTTATTAGAATGGAAAGTGAATCGTGTTAATGATATTGGTTATATTATATGGATGTCCTCTCAGATAAATAGAAAATGTCTGTATTGGGAGGAGAAACTAGGATCCACATATCAACACAATACTACAGTAAGTATGGCAGCAATCCAGTAAAGGGTACATGAAAGAATCGTTGTCATTCAAGAGTTTTATAATTCACTCTTGTGTGACAATATGTGCCTGTGTTTGAGCGTCCCGTTGCCGTTTGACACTTAGAAAAAGAGCTTCCATAATTGGATAAACCATTTTGGATACATGCTCTTTCAAGAAATCATTTTTACATTGATATATATATATATATTTATAGTAGCATATAATTCATAGGTAAATGATTACTTTACAAGCATTTGATTTTTACGTAGATAAAATTAGAGATCCCCTTCACCATAACGTACCCAAACAAGTGGATACAAGCTACATAATCCCATTTGCCCAGTAAGTACGTTATCTGTACGACGCTTGTTTGAACATAAGATTTGATTGATTTTGGACTTATATGAAGACATCACAATAAACGAGAACTGATATCTTATTCAGTTTACATATAAATTGACAAGGGATATCTCTAGCTACAATAGGGAAGGACTTACTAATACTATGGCCCAAAATGGAGGGTCTAAAGGGGCAATGCCTTAAACAGTTGTTATAAGTTCTTCACTAGAAAAAGAGTAAGTAAGTAAAACTGGTAACTTTGTGGCCCAAAGTCCCGGTGGCCATGCCTAAAAAATCTACTTTCACTTTCAACTCGAAGAAGATTGAAATCTTGTGTACCAATACCTTAACCAATGTGAATTGTCAATTGTAGATTTTGTGACTATGATATTAGATAAGAACCTCGAGCAATACCCTTACAGTCCTGTTTGCATTTATGTTTCAAGACAATACTCGTAGGCTTTCGAAGATATAAAATAACGTAGAAACAAAGTGGCTTACAATTGCAATATAAACAACAGATTTGGTCACTCTTCTTCCTCTGTTAGGGTACTAATGGGTCATGCCTTACCTATGTCATTTTCATCTCCTTCTCCAGAAATTGCAGCCCTAGAAAGCTTACATCTGGCGTTCAGACTATATACCAAATGGGCATCGTTTGATGTTGGCATGTACCCCATTATTTGAAAGACGAAGGAGATGCTTTTCCCTCATTAACCATGTTTAACCACTTTTTGAAATCAGCAAATGTGCAATAGACTTTACCTTGTCTTCTTGTCATATGTAGTTGAATAATTAACGGCCTAATGAATATATAGTAAATTGGTTTTTTAAACACCTTAAACCACCTTGGTACTGATTTTATTTATTCTAGCTTTGCACTGTGGCTTCCATCTGAAATAGACACAACGAATCCTCATTTAAAAAATAGTGCGATATCAAAATAGCAAATCATGAAGAGTGAGGGTTTTATTCTCTAACTTTTGATGCTTTCATGTTAATGTACATGTTAAATCACTATCATGCCATCGTGTAAAGGTTTTTAATGAATATTTCCTGACTGTAGATTATTTCTCATATATCATTGTGAAAGATATATGGAAGATATGGAAGTAGCTTACAAGGGATGAAACATAAGAAATTATTTCCAGATCTTAGTCTGTAACATGAAGAGTAATGTATCAAATGTATTTGAAAGAAGTAATGGCATTGATTGATTTCCTTCGAATTTGAGACTTGCAATGGTAGCCATGTCGAGATGCCAGTTTAGGTCAATGAGTTATCAATATTTTGTGTCACACTCACAACAATAAAATATCCGACAAATTCTTCAAAATACGTTAATCTTACGTTGATCTAATATGACCCTTACATAAAGATACCACCATGCATACCTGTTCACTTTTAGATTTCGTATCATAATGTAAATAAATGACGTTCTGTGAACGAGGTGATTTGAATGAGGTGATTTGGGATTTAACTTATATCACAGTTGCTGTTATTATTGCAAGGTGAAAACCCGCAACCCCGCTGTGGCTTTGCATTGCGGTGAAACCTGCGAGTATTGGCTAGGACTAGCAAACCATGAAGGTAGTGCGCCGAATTTCGCACCCTAACCTTTCTGCATGTAGGACAGTTCTCTACTGCAGACAAAGTTGCCGAGCCCCTGGTCCATAAACATGATTGAACCATAAAGGCGCATTTAGTTATTCCTGAGTCAGAGAAAGCGTTTACAAAGACAACGAAACTTTAATGTCCCAAGGGTACAAATTAGTGACATATAGCACTAAACATTGCTGTGCGAGTCATTGACTCAAGTCACTTGAAAAAGTAAGACGGATATTATGCTAACGTTTGCATGATAGCAGACAATTTCATCAACCTGAATGCATAATCTTAAAAATGAACGACAACATTAATTGTGACTTTTTTTAACACATGCAACGTAATAAATATATAAAGCAAAGAGCCTGTAAATAACCTCAAATAAATCGTGAGACCCTGAGTTTGACGTTGTAAAGTCAGTTAATTTGATGTTGTAAATAGCAAACATTTTTTTATCGACCAAAAAATGTAAATGCGGGAATCTAAAACATGACCCATAACATTAATTTTGGCATAGAGGCAACACACTGAACAACTTGTACCAGTGTGAGGTATGTTACCTCATTCAAATAAATCGACTGCTGATTACATTTCACATAACAACGTCTGACTTTGAGACTGACATTGTCTAACTAGTGAATTTGATATTGTTGATTGAAAAAAGGGAAACACCTTCAAAGGGTAACAGTGCTAAGAAATGTGAAGCTTCTTTAAAGACATATGCCAATAGTTACAGGGTTTATTATGTCCATTCACATTATTTTTATTCCTGTTTAACTGACAATAATGCTTATCTATAAATCACTGAACATGGTTCTTACGATCACTTCATGTATTCAACTATTTTACATCATTCAAGCATTTTGTATATTGTGTAATAAACTTTATGGATTGCTTTACATTGTTTATCCCATATTTGTTTATATAATGTCATGTCTTGCCTCATGATAAGGCAAACTGGATTTTATTCATAGCAATTTGATTGTCAAGGTTTTCTTTCATCAATTTACAAAATACATATGTTTTCATTCGACTTTTAACAAAAACTGAAAATACTTAAAAGTATTTTTATTTCATAAATGACATGCAAAAATTCACGGTATAAACTATTATTAAGGGCATACGAGACTCTGGACTTTTCAGGCAAGTCGAATCTTAATTGATGAAATATGTGAGAAGTAAGAAGTAAGCTTAAAATGCGATTAAGGGGTCATCTTATGTGATCGTTGTGTAAACGGTTCATTTATTCGATGTCGTATAAATGTTTTGTTCACCTGCATTTGATAGCTTGTCATTTCATCTTAATTTTTCTTATCTTAAAGATAGTCAAAAATGGCATGTGTATCGAAATTTGTATGACTAAGACTAGCGATAACGAAATGAAAATATATGTTAACATGTTAGCTTTTTTCCTGAAAATCTCTTGTCATCACTCGTGTTTTACGAAATAACATTATGTAACAGATTACAAAAGACTCGATTTTTACTCAGATATTGTGAATATTCAGCATTTAAAAAATCATATGCGATAAATGGGGGATCAAAACATACATATGTATTATTCAATATTGAAAACGGGATTAAAAACCATGTCAAAAATGTCTCTTTAAGTCTATATTTCCATCTCACGTAGTAGTAAGCTATATAAGCCTCCTTTCTTTTATGATTACATACATTTTAAGCCTCTAGTTTTAAGCTAGTTCTCGATGATAAATGTCAAACGTCGAAATAGACTGGTAAAGTTCAATTGTAATCTAATAAGCACATTTTCAAAGAAAATTGGCGGTATAACTGACTTCATTAAGGAAAAGAAACAGTGTGTCCTTAACTTACAATTCTGTTATTTTATCAATACTTAATACCAAGTCTTGTGTATTCTTTATCATTTTAGAATATGAATTTCATAGTCTTACAGTGAATAGAGGTGTATAAACAAATTTCTCTCCCATGATCGAGACGAACATTCTACCACACAGGTCTTGGAATTAAATTGTTTTCTTGTAATACTTATAGACAAAACTTTTACATGGAGTACTACTTGACCCAAAATGATAAATGTGGAGATTTTGTAGTTTTCAAAACATAGTGGATAACTGGTTTAAAAAGAAATTTCAATAACATCATAAACTATTATTTATAACTATTATTAATTATTAGGTATTAAAAGTTTAAATCCTTCTGGAGACGTAATACAAGTGACATTAAACTAATAACACTATGATTCAGAACTTGAACATGTGTTGCTTTACTTTCAGCCACAAGTTAAATCGATAAGTTTTCGTTATCGTGTCACTGTTTCGCCGTGGTTTATACATTTGATTATTATGAAATATAGATTTATCGCGTCGTTGGACATTACTTTGGTCAAACATAATACTGACCATACTCATATGCATTCCAATAAGAGTATTTTAAAAAATTTCGCTTTTACAAGAATTTGACATCTGAAGTAGATGTTCATTAGGTGCGGTCGTCGGATTACAAGTTGTTATAAAATACATGTTAATTGAATCTGGTGACACTTTCGTGATTTTCTAGGGAACCAGACAGGAGTAATAGTTGTATGTTTTAGATGCCCTGATGTAATTAATACAAGACGGAGCACAACAAAAACCGTTCAAGTTGTTCTTTTGCTTTGATAGATGGGGCAATCTATGAGAAAATGAGTACGGTTAATCGTGTTGGCGGCAATATGTCAATTATTTAACACGTAGATACTGCAATTTAAAATGGAGTTGACATATCAGTAAAGCGGAAGCAAGGGAAGGGAACGATGGAACAAAGACATAGTGAGGGAAAGACAACGCTTACCAGTTCAGTTTATCTTTTCAGTTTCGCTGCACTAGTCCTGTTTCATTATTGTATATCAAAATAGGATCATTAAATACAGTCTGGGTCCTCATTCAGCAATGTCTAGATTTGACTGCATAGAAGAGCCTGATGAAAAGACTAGTATGGATAAAAGAAATAGAAAATGAAAATGAAAATAAAAATAATTCAAATAGTCAATTTTAGTCTATGGTTGAACCAAATGGGAACATTACTGATGCCGCTACTATTCATTCAACTAGTCTTTTAAAAGATTGTAGCCAAAAGGAAATATAAATATGATGTTAGAAATATGATATCAGAATTAGAGAAATCTGATTATACTATTGAATTTTAATATCTGGTTGAAAATCAGCTTATCTTCCATGACTATTAATAAAGTTGATGACAAATTTAATAAACGCTATTTTACTATATAGATATTTGAAATTTGATGAAATGATCAATTTGGAATGACAGTGGGAAATTGTTGTTCAAAGATCCACATATTACATCTTTCAAATTAAACTCTGATTTCACATTAGGAACTGGCACTTCTCATCAAACAAGATTCAAAAATAGATTACCTGTGTCAAATTGTACGAACTTCTTTTTGAAACTACGATATGTTGGATATAAGTAGGCGAAAGGTATTTATCTTTCTGTGACACTTTCTAATGAGTGCCTCTACTCCTGTTACATTAGCGACTTACTATTCAACACCATGATCTTAATGATTGCCATTGCCATTGTGTTAGCTTTAGTAAGGAAGTTAACCAAGCATATTTGTAAGTAACGAGTCTGTACACCTGATATTTAATGATTGCAATCTGATATGAAAACGTTAGTACGTGGTTTTAAAACGTTGTAGTGAGTTTCGTAATCTTGTAGTGAGTTTCGTAGTCTTGTAGTGAGTTTCGTAGTCTTGTAGTGAGTTCCATAGTATTGTAGTAAGTTTCGTAGTCTTGTAGTTGTTTCGTAGTCTTGTAGTGAGTTTCGTAGTCTTGTAGTGAGTTTCGTAGTCTTGTAGTGAGTTCCATAGTATTGTAGTAAGTTTCGTAGTCTTGTAGTTGTTTCGTAGTCTTGTAGTAGTTTTGTAGTCTTGTAGTAGTTTTGTAGTCTTGTAGTAAGTTTCGTAGTCTTGTAGTTGTTTTGTAGTCTTGTAGTGAGTTTCGTAGTCTTGTAGTGAGTTTCGTAGTCTTGTAGTGAGTTTCGTAGTCTTGTAGTGAGTTTCGTAGTCTTGTAGTGAGTTTCGTAGTCTTGTAGTGAGTTTCGTAGTCTTGTAGTGAGTTCCATAGTATTGTAGTAAGTTTCGTAGTCTTGTAGTTGTTTCGTAGTCTTGTAGTAGTTTTGTAGTCTTGTAGTGAGTTTCGTAGTCTTGTAGTAGTTTCGTAGTCTTGTAGTGAGTTTCGTAGTCTTGTAGTGAGTTTCGTAGTCTTGTAGTGAGTTTCGTAGTCTTGTAGTGAGTTTCGTAGTCTTGTAGTAGTTTCGTAGTCTTGTAGTGAGTTTCGTAGTCTTGTAGTGAGTTTCGTAGTCTTGTAGTAGTTTCGTAGTCTTGTAGTGAGTTTCGTAGTCTTGTAGTGAGTTTCGTAGTCTTGTAGTTGTTTCGTAGTCTTGTAGTAGTTTTGTAGTCTTGTAGTGAGTTTCGTAGTCTTGTAGTAGTTTCGTAGTCTTGTAGTGAGTTTCGTAGTCTTGTAGTAGTTTCGTAGTCTTGTAGTGAGTTTCGTAGTCTTGTAGTAGTTTCGTAGTCTTGTAGTAGTTTCGTAGTCTTGTAGTAGTTTCGTAGTCTTGTAGTAGTTTTGTAGTCTTGTAGTTGTTTCGTAGTCTTGTAGTAGTTTTGTAGTCTTGTAGTGAGTTTTGTAGTCTTGTAGTGAGTTTCGTAGTCTTGTAGTAGTTTCGTAGTCTTGTAGTGAGTTTCGTAGTCTTGTAGTAGTTTCGTAGTCTTGTAGTGAGTTTCGTAGTCTTGTAGTGAGTTTCGTAGTCTTGTAGTGAGTTTCGTAGTCTTGTAGTGAGTTTCGTAGTCTTGTAGTGAGTTTCGTAGTCTTGTAGTGAGTTTCGTAGTCTTGTAGTGAGTTTCGTAGTCTTGTAGTAGTTTCGTAGTCTTGTAGTGAGTTTCGTAGTCTTGTAGTAGTTTCGTAGTCTTGTAGTAGTTTCGTAGTCTTGTAGTGAGTTTCGTAGTCTTGTAGTAGTTTAATTTCGTAGTCTTGTAGTGAGTTTCGTGGTCTTGTAGTGAGTTTCGTAGTCTTGTAGTGTGTTTCATAGTCTTGTAGTGAGTTTCGTAGTCTTGTAGTGAGTTTCGTAGTCTTGTAGTGAGTTTCGTAGTCTTGTAGTAGTTTCATAGTCTTGTAGTGAGTTTCGTAGTCTTGTAGTGAGTTTCGTAGTCTTGTAGTGAGTTTCGTAGTCTTGTAGTGTGTTTCATAGTCTTGTAGTGAGTTTCGTAGTCTTGTAGTGAGTTTCGTAGTCTTGTAGTGAGTTTCGTACACTTGTAGTGAGTTTCGTAGTCTTGTAGTGAGTTTCGTAGTCTTGTAGTGAGTTTCGTAGTCTTGTAGTAGTTTCGTAGTCTTGTAGTAGTTTCGTAGTCTTGTAGTGAGTTTCGTAGTCTTGTAGTGAGTTTCGTAGTCTTGTAGTGAGTTTCGTAGTCTTGTAGTGAGTTTCGTAGACTTGTAGTGAGTTTCGTAGTCCTGTAGTGAGTTTCGTAGTCTTGTAGTGAGTTTCGTAGTCTTGTAGTGTGTTTCATAGTCTTGTAGTGAGTTTCGTAGTCTTGTAGTGAGTTTCGTAGTCTTGTAGTGAGTTTCGTACACTTGTAGTGAGTTTCGTAGTCTTGTAGTGAGTTTCGTAGTCTTGTAGTGAGTTTTGTAGTCATTGTTGACGTTGTAGCATGAATTTTGTAATTGTGAAAAATGATTTTAAAGTTGAGATACTCTATTTTCTTAAAGCAATCTTAACTTTTACTTTTGAAAATAACAATACTAACTTTTGATGATATGCTTTATATTTTGTGACAGTAAACCATGTTTAATTAAAAGAATTCAACCCTACATAAGTACTTGTGTAACTGTTCATTAATCATTATTTCTTCTCATGATTAAGATGACTTCCTTATTAACAATTTGATTGATTATTTCTTAAACAGTAAGTAAAAAAGGGTTAAGAAAGGATTTCCTTGTTCGAAATCACATTAAATGCATTCTGAAAAAAAGTCAGGTATCGCAAACTTGTATTAATCAACATGATGTGGCAATCTAAATTCTCAGAAAGGCAATAAGAGATACAATACAAAGGTATTATGAATATACGAAAGTTCACATTTCTGTCGTATTTTAGATGACGTTTGATATTTATCTATATGTTTATGCCTTTGGAAATAGTTCAGGAGGTCAATGACTTATCCCAAGTCAACAAACTTGTGACTTTATGTCAGTACCAATAACGATTATAATACATAATTCTCTATTTCGTCAATTGATTAAGCATACTCAGCACTCCTATACCCAAGAAAAGTTGATGATTACTGTCCCCCGAGTGGCCTTTTTCACATGACTTTGACAGGGAGGATCAAAAAACTTAAAGAGTCACTATTTGTAAGAAAATCATTATAGGCTAAATTTGCTTGACGTACTTAATTAAATTTGAGTGATAAGAACATGAACGATACACTACTCCACGAGGTAAGGTGATAAGGGATTTAATGCCCATTTCTAGAGTATTTCACATATCACAGCTGACAGTATTATTGAAGTTTATGACCTTTACCTTTATTTTAAGGTCTTAACGAGTTTCAAAGTTTCAGCATAGAAAACCTGTAAGGGAAAATTTATTAGAGTGTATCTCAACAACCATTTACTACATTCTATTCTAATTTTGCACCAAGCATTCTTATTTGACTCAGTCGATTATATCTATTTTCACATTACTTTCAATGTCAGAAACAATTTAAATTTTTCACAATGGAAACCTGCATTTAAAGCTTGTCAGCACCATATGCCACAACTGTTCTCTAAATTCTCTTCCTATTATTTTTAAAATTTTATCGGAGCGAATAATTCAGGCATTAACTATGGAAATCTGCTTGTATCTTATCGAATGTGTTGAACACATGATCATTGCTTCTTAAGAAGACGATATCTTGATGATGTCTTTTTTATAGATCTTCACTTTGGTGATTTTTTAGGCATGGAACTAGTTTAACTTGACACTGTTATCATTTTCTTGGTGAATTTTGAAAATGCCATGGACTTTCAACCAAAAAATTTCAAAATTCTTCTTGATGTTCCTGTTCACATGGATATTTCTACTAATTAAAATGATGATAAGCGGAAGGGGACTTTGTCACCCTAGAGACAATTGCTTGCTGTTACTAGTTTCAATGCATAGTTTGTCAAGTAAAGACGCATTTGTCAATTCTTAAACGCATCGTGATCGTCTTCCTCATCAAAATAATCTTCTCTTGATACTTAGTTCCATAAAGATTGTAATAAGAATTTATAGCGCACATCTCCATCCACTGGTGCATGCTAAGTTCCCTACCAACATTATCACCCTAGTATAACACATGCTGACTTATTTTTCGATTGAACGTCACCATCAACACACTGCTTTACCATGTAAATGTTTCCTGCTGGGTGAACAGAAGCACATTTTGAACTAAGTCTCTTGCCCAAGTAGACACCACGAGTCTTTTTGTTCGTGTGTAAATGTTAGGAAAGGAAATTAACCCTTCCAACTCAAAGTTCAACTTCAAAGTTTATCCAGCAATGTCGGGTTAACCCATCTATCCATCGGCGAATGTTCTGAACTTCACTGATAGCGGTCAACTGAGCAACTGACAACATGACCATAATTATTGTGTCAAGGGACACGGGAAGTAATTCGTCATTTGATTGTATGGAGGTATAAGCATCTGGTGGCGTATATTTGACGAATTCTTCGAATGTTCTTTACTCCCACCTGTTTTGTCGCCCTTCATCCAACGGAGGAGCGTACGAAAGGCGTCGAAGATGTTCGAGATTCTTCGATTAGAATATCAGATAGAAAGTTGATTCGAATCAAAGATGCACAAATTTATATTTATTATATGTCGAAACACAGTAGGCCGTTTGCGTCTCATCTCAACGTTAACGCATGCACAATAGCATTCTCATTTGACCTTAGGCATGCGACTGGTTGATGAGATTTCAAACAGGTAAAACAAGATAAATCAAACGTCTTAACCAAGTGCATGAGGAGAAATACTATACCGATCGCGAGTTCTCTAAATGACTACTTTAAAAAATTGATTCAGACTGAGTGAATGACTTATTGTTTAATGCCGCTTTGGCAATATTTCAACCATTAGCGACGTTCTACAATTTGAGAGACATGGGTATTATCTAGCGTTATTGTCTCATAAGATTTGTGTTACAAGAAACTGGTAGCTCGAGGTGGCAAGATTATTTCCATTTCTCAAAATACATATGAGCAGCATCTCGCAATTTGCTATAATGTTGACAATTATCTATTTTCTTGAATTAACTTACATTCTCTTGTGAACTTGTAAATGTAGAAGTGCATAAATCTCTCTAAAGACATATCAATTTTATTTTAAAAATTAAACTTATTGTTCAATCTTTGAAGTCGTTGTCAGTTTCTCACTGTTTCACATTTCAAATTCCCACCGATATTGAGTGCTAATGTATGGCAATCCTAAGGTAAATTTCTGGCAAGTATATTCCACTTTGGCTGAAACTACATTTTGCAGAAGTCCTTTTATAGCTTTGATTTTTCAGTTTGATTGCCATTACTTCTTGATATATGTGTTTAATTTACACACACTATTCAGATGAATTAACTTTTAATCTTGAAATTTATAATATGAACCTGTATTTAAAATAATCCAAGTTACTGCCTATCTGCATGTAAACGACTCACTCCAGGTGTTGTTCTGCTTTCAGAGCACTCTTGTCACACATTCGCATTCTACGATTAATTATTGTCTTTAATATCGAGTACCATTTTGATACCACACATTTCTCCTCGATATTGAACATATCAATGTAGTTTTATGAACGTTAAACATCAATATATTAATGAAGATAATGCTTGAGGACACGAAGGTGAGATTGTATTCACCAGAATCTATCGAAAACAAATTATCTAGTTCAATGAAGATTTATGTCTCTTCATGTCATTTTGTTTTTAGTGCAGTGAGGTTATAAATGTGCGACGTTAATATTCATTAAACTGACACTATTATCAAAGGATCGTAGAGCCTCACAGCCATACAATACTCTTCTTGGCAAACAGTAATGCTAGTTGGGATAATTGGAGTGGAAGTCACATCCTGTGATGAATTTTCAACATTGTAACAGAATTCTTTTTATACTAGACACCTAGTTGTAAGGCTGACAAAATAATAAAACGCATCAATTACAAAAAAATAAGAATCAGTGCATATACTTAATATATAATATTTATCAAGACCTTTGTTGTTTTCCCACTCAAAATTATTGAATAATTAAACTGGATTGACATCTAAACGAACTTTGGTTTCTTACTGTACATGTATGCAGGAGGAATATGTTATTTCAGATGTCTCATTTAAAAGCCTCCTTCACAATACATTCAATATGATGAGTATCAAGTAATTCGTATAGCCAAATGGAGTGACTCATTGTTTCTAATGGATCTTGTAGAAGAGCCCTATGCTTAGACAAATTTAAATATCATCTTTATAACGTGTACTAGACAGTTTACAAGATATTTAGTTTGTTAAATTTGCTTTTATATCTGCTCTTTTGATATTGGGAATAATTTACTTCATGTTTTACGCAATATCGGCTTAATTTTTTATTAATAATCATGACAATAATTGTGCCACAGGATTTTGAAAAGAAACTTTATATGCCAAATGATTCGAAAGGAGACACATGTACTACCACCCTTACAAACGTTTATATCTGATGTGCTGAATACTTTGACTAATAAAAACCTCAATCAGCAGTCCGAGTTGAGGTGAGGGGATTTTGGGGTTAACGCAGTTTTCAAGAGTATTTCACTTGCGATACGGTTGCTAGTATTTACGAAGCATTAAAGTCCGCAGCACCATTGTGTCTAAGCATTGCAATTTACAGTGAAACCGTCAAATAAGGCAACCTTTGTGTAGCCGTTACACAGTTATACTATTTCAACTTATATTTATACATTCAATTAACCGAAAGACGATTGTAAGAACTGAAATATTTTTAAAGAGACAATATAACATCGTAGATTGAAAGCATTAAGTTGAAGCGTTCCGGGCTTTTTGGTTTGAAAATTCAACTTGATTTTGCCTTTATCGAAGGTAAGGATATGAGTCGTCATTCCGTCTTTCCCCCACAATATGTCTTCTGATCAAAGTTAGGCGTGACTTGACTGGTATTGGTTTTCATGCGGTTTATAATAAAGAATAACCCTCAAAATAAACAAAAAGATCGCGTCTTTTTATAGACATAGACCATTAGAATTAAGTTTGTAGTTAAAGAATTCAATAAGTAGAATTCTTTGCAAAATCATTGTACAACTGCAAAGATAAAATGAATTTTCACTGGAAATACAGATTATTTAGCACCATTTGTGAAGTTATATCATTATTGATCACCTTTAAAAAATATGATTTACTATGCAATGTATATACAGTGTAAAAGAAAATGTGAAAACACGTTTGGTACAGTGCATTTGACCTAATTGGACATTTGAAACGAGTGATACAACAAATTAAGAAAAACTGAAACTTTTACAAATGAAGTGGTTTATCAATTTATCACGAACTCTCTTGTATAGCTTAAAAACGATATCTTTGATCTCCACTTCTTTTGAGACACGGCGATATGATATTGACATGGCCAGTTTGTGATCTGAGTGGTTTGTAAAAAAAATGCTTTGAAAATTTAAACCATATTGTTTAAGTCATTAAAAACTCTTTATATCAACGAAAATTTTAAAATGTTGACATGTAACTTTCTTTGATATTTGGAATCATGTATTTCATGTAAGATCGGCTCCATTTGTGAACTTTGATATATATCAACGGGAACAACGGGCATTTTGTTTATATGTTAAGTAACTATTAGGAGCGTTCCACGTTGTAGTACAAACCCTACATGCCTATAGTTAGCATGAGGGAAAGAAAACATTACCTGTCTCTGCTCAACCAACATGGCTCGGTATTTGATTGTTCAGCAAATTTGGTACTATCTCGCAAACTAACAGTCTATAAACATTAAAACATGCATCTTATTTATTTTATGGGAATGAGTATAATTATATTGTTGCACTAAACATATTCGTTTGATCTTCAAAGATGTTCTTTTTGTTTGACTCTACCTGGTTAGTATATTAATATTGTCATAATTGCTCTCCTCTGCCACATTACCGTGGAACGTCAATGTCCTAGTACAGTCAATTAAAGTAAGGTCAAGAACTCACGTTTTAAATACACGCCGCTAATGGCTGTAATATTGCCCAAGCAGCGTTAAAAAGCCACTCCGTGAGTTGTTGGAGTCATATATGCCAAACTTAATCAATGGTGTCAGTTGATCGTGAAGTACCAACTGTTACCAAAAAGACACATTTTATAGCTTAATGGTTCTTTTACAGTGACAATATGAAGGTAGAAAGTCGCAATTATGATCGAAAATCGGATAGTGGCGCGCGTCAAATAGTCAAACGTAATTTTGGAGACTTATCTAAAACGGCAAAGAGGGCAGTTAGGAGTTGATAGTGTTTGTTAGGTTTTATAACGAGAATCCATGTATATTGGACGTGATATCTGCACCTCTGTGCATTTATAAGGCTGTTTTTAGATTTTCATGGAAAACAAGTATTTGTCATATATATATATATGTCTTTTGGACCTGAAAAGATAGAATGTTTTGACTTTATATCACCACATATAACACTTTGGTTCGTATCAAAGGTAAATAATATGTTATGAAAATCACGGAGTAGCTCTTTAAACAACAACTCACTCACTCACGTTTAAAATTCAATGTGAATTTTCCTTTCGCTTATGCTCTTAATAGCGTTTTACCACAATGAATTTCAGGTAATATTTAGTGTTATACCAACGTTGATAAAACATTATCTTATATCCTTTAACTGAAGAGTTCCTATATATCCTAGCTGGGACGTACAGGTATCTCACGCAAGGACACATTTACGATTATTTCGATAATTAGCTAATCCTTACGTTAGAGTATCCTGCTGTCCTATAACTTATGTGTGGAATAGGCAGTGTATATCCTTGATAGGATAATTTCGATGTAAGGCACTCACAGGGCACCCTAAGTAATTGAAGGAAATGAATCAAAATTAATTAAAGGACAGGCTTCTATAACGGAAGAAAATGCAGCTCAATAGCGAAACAAATCGTCAATATAATTGATTTGTCTTCCTAAACAGACGAATTCTCGGTCGACTACGGAAGAAAACGCCCATACAAATGGCGACCCCTTAACAGTCTTCGGTTTAGATGAAGTTTTTATGTGCTAGTCTGCGATCTTTAGATGCATTTAGTCGTAAATGCTAGCATTGACAGCGTATTTGAATAAGTAACTGACGGAGTTATAGAATACTGTCATGAAATTTTCCCCCGATCTCAAATTATTATAAAGTAAGCACGCTAATACTGTCGCCAGCATTTTTTGCATGTTACTTGAAAATTGTTTGTCTGAAGATAATAAATATGGCATAAAATAATATTTATTTAGGAAAATTCATGCATGATGGGTTTTTTAAACTTGCTACAGGCCCTTTAACCAGAGACTAAATACTTTTTACTTCTCATCATATTTTATATGTGTAGTCCATTAGTTAAAGCGGTTATAATATTGCCCAAAATTTCTGGAAAGAGAAACTGGATTGATTTCAACTCGTAGTTTTGAAACTAGAATCTAGCGTAAGGAGGAAACAGGTGATTCATGATATAACATTATAAACGGAGAAGATTGAAACAAAAAGTGAGTTCACTTTAATAATTTATTAAATTATCTAACCACATTTCCATATCACCATTATAACTATTGTACTATCTGTACCGAAAGAAGTGCATCGAGCAACAAAACCTACACCTTAAGCAATATATTCCAACATTTTGACATGTGAAGTGGTTCTTCACATATTAATACAAACGAGAATATATGATGAGTTATCTTACCACTGACAAATCACACTAATTACCTATCAACATTTAGTATATGGGACGGTACTATGTGTATAAAGTGTCTACATGTAAATTAAAGCTATTGATCATCTTTCAATCATCTTTTCATCTTTCATCTACAAAGAAAGTTAATAATTATCTAGAAATTTGACAACTTTTTGATTGTCTGTTATAATTAAGCCAGTATCTTATGGAGAGTAATGTATCTTGACGTATCAAAGTGAAGAAATTTGATGCTAATTAATGACATAGGAAGAGTCAGATTCAATGCAGGTGAAGGAACTGTTAGCCTTTGTATATATACCTGCAAGCCTGTGTGACCGTCAGGAAAGTACATTACCTGCCTACAGTCAGAACCCGATTGCATTTGGGGGGGATTAGGTTGAAATAAAGGGAGAAGTGTATGTGTTGTTCCCGTATTCAACGTAACGTCTTCACGTATCCTAACGCCATGACAGGGTAAACGATATTGCAATAACACGTTCGAGAAATATCTATTTCTTTTTGTTCTATTTGATTTTTTATGTGTACTATGTGTATAAAGTGTCTACATGTAAATTAAAGCTATTGAATAATAGGAGCCTCATTTTTTAAATCTTCTAACATATAATATCCGTAAATGTGTTCCGTTGATTCACCCGTCTCTCGAAACTGTAAAAAAAATACATTAGAAAGGATTTATTTGAAACAAAAACGTGTCAACGAATTCCTGTGACGAAATATGATGAATCACAAATGTTTAAAAAAGGAGAATTCACACATTTTATTTTGAAAGTAATGAATTACTCTCATTCCACGATCTAATGATGTTAAATTGCGATTACAATATCAATCGTTGCAGTGTTTGATAACAAAGTTCATATATCTATTCATATGTTTATTCATCATAAATTTTACCATTTTATTCAGCATAATGAGTTTCCATTGAACTAATTCCATGGTATGTACATGGCTGACATATCAAACGAAAGTTTTCATCTTTCATCTACAAAGAAAGTTAATAATTATCTAGAAATTTGACAACTTTTTGATTTCTGTTATAAGCCAGTATCTTATGGAGAGTAATGTATCTTGACGTATCAAAGTGAAGAAATTTGATGCTAATTAATGACATAGGAAGAGTCAGATTCAATGCAGGTGAAGGAACTGTTAACCTTTGTATATATACCTGCAAGCAATAGGTGAGATTTAGATTCTCCGCTTTGTTTGATATTTGATTTGTTATAAGAATTGGCACCCATATAAACAATTCATTTTTTAAATTACAATATTAACTTTCAAATTATCATTCCAGCTATATCCAAGAGATTATGCGACGAGACAAGGACTTTATCAGATAGTCTATTTGACCCTTAACAAGCTCGTGCCACGCTTCATGAATCTTTACTTCACAAACTGTAATACATTTCCGTTGTATCCTTTTCACATTGTCCTTTGTCATTGTTCCTGCAATCTCAAACATCTTAGATTCTGTGTGACCGTCAGGAAAGTACATTACCTGACTACAGTCAGAACTCGATTGCATTTGGGGGGGGGGGGGGGGGGGGGGGGGGGGGGTGGAATTAGGTTTAAATAAAGGGAGAAGTGTATGTGTTGTTCCCGTATTCAACGTAACGTCTTCACGTATCCTAACGCCATGACAGGGTAAACGATTTTGCAATAGCACGTTCGAGAAATATCTATTTCTTTTTGTTCTATTTGATTTTTTAAACGATATCGATACATACAAAGATACACAAACAACCTCGAAGGTACGCAAACAAGCATTGGATTGGAAGTAGGAATGTGTTGTTTGCAACATTCAAGTCCTTTATATAATCTCTTGAAATGAAACTTGCTATAAAGAGGCTGCCCTATCGGCTACGGTTTGCAATGTTATTTGGAGGGATAATGCACGAAACTTTATACTTTTACTAATTTTTAAATCTTATAAGATTAGTTTATATGTATGGGTAGAATATCCACACATCTTCTTATGATTTATGAGTAGTCAATAATGCCTTGTACTGTCGTAGCAAGGCTTTTTACGCTCGTAGCGCCGATGAATGGCTTCACTTCTAAATCTTGTTTTATTTGACCGAGAGTGCACGCTAATTTATCTACATGTCAAATTTAAAGTGGGGCTCCCGGGTAAAATCACCTTATTTAACCAAGCCAAATTGTACACTTATATGCATGTTTTCATAATATATCCTTCTTGACTTGATTTTACGTCAGGTTTTAACAAGTTTAGATAACTTGATTATGTTAATAATTTCGATTGAAAAAAGGATAGTCAATTGCCTTCCCGATCGTGTTGTTCCGTGAAATCAACCGGATGTGACGTCAACTGTGGAAAACACACGTGACGTAGCCGCCATAACAAATGTAAACAACACCACATTTCATAATTATTAGGTGATCGTGTTCTCGTAGCTATTGAAAACTCAGAACCTTTTAGGTTGATGTTTTGTAAATATAAGTGCTGAACGAAAATTAAGAAAAAAGGAAAAGGCTTTTGATGACTTTTATACGTCATTATGGAAACAATTCGTATGATAAATTCGCAGTCTCAAACCACTGCTTTACACTGTCTACACGGGTAATGCACCCAATTAAAAACACCGGTGAGTGACTCCTTGTTATAATTTCCTAAAAAAAAATTCTTCGTCAGTTTACTGTCGAATGTATCAATATCACTTCGTTTTTCAGCCTCAATGAAACAGCTGATTTGTCATCGTACGTCTCTCGAACGCAGCTCTCGTCATTCGCCGAGTTTTGTTTATATTTCGCTGCCGTGACTTTCGAAAGGCGGCCTCAATCTACACCAGTACAAGTGTATGAAAAAAACATTTGAACAATCGGTGAAGTTTAATTTGTTGTACTGGGGATTTTGAGTATATTACAAAATCATATCTATGATATGAACAAAGATAATTTGTTGTTTATACTAGAATTAGAATTAGAAGGGTGAAAAATTACCAGATGACACCATTTACATTTTAGTCTTTCAACTCTAAATTTCAAAATGATATATACTTTGATTATTTCAACATTTTTTTGTAAATGAACTATAAATACAAAGCAAAATGGAGTGAATCAAATAAATTTTATTATTATTTAAACAGAAGGGATTTATAAAATTTAATTTATACAATCAGATTCAATATCAAATATTGCTTAAATTATTCTCCCTAATCAGGAAATTAAATATGATTTTTTGCAAAGCTTGGAAATTATGTAAAGCCCAATTATTCTGTGTGCCAAACTTGACTTTCAAAATTAAGTCAATCATCTCAATGCATTTCCTCTCTCCCCCCCCCCCTTTATTTCGAATAACATAACATTAAGACTGACATACAAAAATATATGGTTTATTCTATTTTTGTAATATGAATCTTATCACATGCATTTATAATCTATATTTTATTAAATTGTCAAAATAGTATTCACTTGAGCAGTATTTTAATGCTGTGACAGAATGATGACTTTTTATGATATTTGGGGTGGAGTGTCTTGAAACAAAAACGCTTTTTTGTGCACAGAAGATTTCTTAAAATGACTGAACAAATTTTTTTTTTTTTATTGAATTAGTTAAATATCTTGGTTATAGACATCAATGCATGAATTTATTCAGCATCCATAGTAGTTTATTTTATTGTATAAGGCAATGCTTAGTTAAAGTTAATATTTAGAAGAAAAATAGCAATTAAAGCAAACAAGGGAATTTGGTGTGCTGTTAATATGCAAGTAAATAACATCACAAACAAAACACTGTGCTTGAGCATTCTTATTTATTATTTGTAAACTTTATATAATAATTTATCTTTTTTTGTTGCAACACCAAAAAAGAAAGAAAATTTAATTGCACCAATTTTTGGAACATTATTTCACTGTAGTTCTGTTGTCGATACACTGTTTGTAATATCATATATTTTATTTTAATATTTATAAAATTTATATATTTTAATCTTTTTTATCATTATTCCTAGTGAATAGGTGAAGGGCGATTGATCAGCTTATTTCCAATTCCAACAAAGGTAATATGATAAATGGACGAAAGAATGAATGAAGGTTCAGAATATTTGATAATTTTTGTGTTTGGTCAGAAAAAAATAAAGACTGGTCATGCATTTTAAAACACGGAAAGCTTACAATAAAATTCCATATCGAACATCGGCCATGCACAAATAAATCATTTAATGAAATCAGCAAATAATTGAAAAAAATTGCCAGATTCAACCACCACAAGTTATTATGATTTTACTATGCATTCGTAAAATGTTATCATAATTTTCAATTTTATGATAAATAAAAAGTATGCAGCTGGTCATTTCATTTTGAATCTGTCCACGATACATTGAATTATTTCACACTCGTGTATTTTGCTGCGTTGTACGTACGTGCAAGTTGACTTACGTAACGAGCGGCATTTCGCTAAATCAAAAGACAAAAATACAGTCACACAAAATATGTTTGTTTAAATCATCATTGTCCTTACATTGGCAAGGGCATTTGTAAAAACACGTACGTTACCCGATGTCTTTTCGACCGAAATTAGTACTGTTTTGAGGTTCGAGTTCAACATATGAAGAGACTCACTTCCGGGTTATGTAATGGACATTTATTCAACTTTATCGTCATTTTTATTTTATTTCCTTTTTACTATTGCGTCAGAGTTCATAAGGAGATATCTTGCCAATTTTTGTTTAAAATGGTCGACTGGTATGGCTGCTACAATCCGCGCTATTTCATTGTCTGACAGTGTAAAGATACGACAGAGGCCATCTGTTTTCCACAGGTGACGTCACACATTCCATAGGACGAAATCGAGGTTTTCCCGGTGTTTATCGTAAAGTAAGATGGCCGACACGTCAAAATAGCGACGTAAACGGTGGAGTTTTCAACTTCTTTTACGATTTTCTAAAAACATCCTTCATCCGAATAGCTAAGGTATTTGTGATATTGATGACTTTTAACTAATAAATGTGTTTTTCACGTCTATTAGATGTACATGCGAAGCAAAGTGTATATAGACGGAACATTTTGGAGCCAAATCACCCGGGAGTTGCACTTTAAATCAGCCATAATGTCACTCTCAGTAACACGTTTCATCATGGTTATGCTATAATCATGTACTAATAATATACGAGTATACAACGGACATGTCCCCTTGAATTTCGTTTCCATAAAACATATTCCGATAGAACTGTCCTTTTAATTAAAGCAACCGTGCACTGTTGTGAACTTAAACTTCATGCTATTGATGCCTTTACAGAAGCCGTACGTAACATTTCTCTCAGGGTACTCTGGCTCAGAACTCACGAAACGGCATATTATTTCCTGACTTATCACATGGTCCTCTCTCCTAGATAGCAAACCAGGAAAAGCGATATACGTACATGTATGTGGGTAATTTTTATTCAGTAGTCATCAGAAACAGCGTCAAGTTAAGTTTTTAATGATTTTAACTGTTTTGAAAATTGATTGTTTCTGCAAACAAATTTTCAACACGCCTGTCATCAAGATATAGAGAATACTAAACGACGTCCCGTTTAATAACATTTTTATGAAACGAGTGAATGGTTTGGTATTTAACGAGCGAAAGCGAGTTATATACCGATACATTCACGAGTTTCATAAAAATTTTATTAAATGGGACTGAATTAAGTATTTTATTTATTACTGGTAAACAAATAAAAAGCATGAAAATCACCGAGATTACCATTGCTGCCGCGCCGCGTACATTGTGACGTCATACTTAAAGAGTGTGACGTCATGTGACGTCAATCAGCACGCGATGTTATGACACAATGTGTAATAACATGGTAAATTTATTAAACGGTGGTTTCTTCAACGGTAAAGTAATAAAAATATTTATGCAATTGTGAAAAAAACAAACATATTGACATTTTCATGAAAACAAATCTCAGATGCATGAGTAGCATCGGTCGTATTTGAAAACCATGTCTATGCATATAAACCATGACAATCATTACGTTTCATACATCAATATTGGCTGAAGGATGTCAGCACTTGTTAACCTGAGTTATCACTGTATCACCCAGTGGCTAAGGCGTTTGGACATACAATGTATGAATAAAAAATTCAGTTTTCAGAACAAACGGCGTCGAGGTGTTCTCATCATTGACAAGGGAGATGAAGATTACAACCACTCAGACTTGAATAAATTTGTCAATATATTCAAAATGTGTGTCATTTTCAGCCATATTTGTGAACTGTCTTTGACAAAACAGCTTTCAGTTCCGATTTTGTTATAATCATATAAGAGAAACTTGTGAACGATTCTTGATGCATTTGTTTATGATTGTGTAACGAATAAATCAACTTAAATAAATCAATACCGTTTTATCGCAATACATAGCCACAATGGTGTCGCGGGCTTTCTACCTTCAATAATTCGAGCAGCCGTGATATATGAGAAATACTCCTGAAAGCGGCGTTAAACCCAAACTCATAATTGGATTAAAAACATTTGAACCGTTGAAATAGGTAAACGACTGTTTAAACTAGTGACTCTTCACTTTTGACGGGTAGTATATCTATGTAAAGGAATTTAATCAATTACACCTTTAAGTATCCATGTGTTCAACGCCTAGTCTACATCAAGTGCTTCTTGGATAGCTTGTGTGCTTAACAATACAGGTTGTATCTAGACTGATGAATCTGCAAATAAAATCGCCCCGAAGACTTTACACCTACTCTTGATCCTGTTGATTAATTAATTTGAGAACTCGCCAACCTTGTTCCAATAGCATTTTTTTCAATGGTCATTTAGGATGTGTGTGCACCTTGTAACTTTAAACGGCATTGGCAAGTAAATATGTATTTTAAATGCATATCTATTAAAACGAGTTGCGTGGATGTTTCTGTTCACACTAATTTTATGTGGGGATATATTGTAGACCTTTAGGGTTACAAATTATGATTATATGTAATGATCAATGATGTCAAATAAAAAAGCATTTAAAGTGATAGAAAAATCATGCTTTTTGTACATTATTGTCATAACAGATTTGACTTCAATGAAATTATCCATTAAAAACACATGCTTATCAACGCTTATGGCTAAAAATATAAGGCGCCAGTGTCATCATTCCTTTTATTATTGTGTTTTCTGCATTTAAATGATAGGTTAAGTGTAATTTACATTTAATTGAGAAAGACTTGATGTTTGCGTGTTCTTAACTTTGATGAAATAAAGATAATTTGATATGGACATCAATGCCATGAAAATACAACAAATCATTTTAAATTTAACAAATAATTCCGCTTTGGGTGTATTGATGAATCACTCTTCAGCAGTTATTTTTATCACAGTACTAGTACGAGTCAACAAAAAGGTTATTTTCTTATGTGTATTGACAAAGTAGATTACGACCAACACTTGTCAAATAAAAAACAGATGGCATTTCTATTTCCTCTACTTAACTAAGATGTAGAGAGACAGCTGTTTTTAACGACTGATAACCTTGAACGCGTTCTTCTTTCTTTCGATCACGTTATTTCCTAGTAAAGTATGCATCATTTTTCATATCATCAGTGTGTAATTTGCTTGTTGTGATTTACATTGCTTGCCCATAGTTTATAACATAGTCAGTTACATCTTTCAATATGTGCACATGTGCACGTACACTCTTTGGCTGGTAACAATAATTTCACCCATAGTTATCGTATATTGTCATCTTTTAAACCACTCATGACACACTGTTGCGGGCTGACACATTGAAAGCGGGTCGTTCTCTGGATATTTCCCAATTATGATACAAATGGAATAGAACCAGTAATAAAGTAATTATCACACTCGAAAATGTGCCGTATGACTTTCAATATTTCAAACCATATCGTGATAGCGGTACAAATATCCCAAGCTTGCCTTTATGTTGCCATTGTATTGGTCACAGATAGTCATAGATATAGAATTTCAATTAAGCATTAACTTTGATAAATATATATTACCATAGAACCTTGACCCATCTAACGTTTTTAATTCTTCCTTTCTCAACTGACCGTCTGAATACTTCTTGATCTAACAAAGATAAGACTTTTCACATTTACTGTATGGTTATTTAGTGAAAACAAAAGAAACCTTCCAGTACATGAAAGTGTTCATCGTTGATTTCAAGAATAATCACGGTTTAGTAAGACCCTGCCTCTCCGGATGTAAGAATTAGATTATTTCCCATTTTCACTTTAGTGGGGAAGGGAGCGTCTACTCAAATGATTATAATCTATTCCAACACGCGCTTTAGTTGACCTAATTACTCTTATTCTACAAAAATGAGAATAATATTCAGGTCAACAACCAATGAATATGTTGGTCATCAGTCATTCAGATACATGAATGCAATATAAACGATACCAATAAGGCATTGTTGAACGCACTTGCACAGTCCCCAGGTATTTAAGGTGTAAAGCTGTGGAAACTTTGAATACTGAAAGCAACTTGACATTTTCACGCTGCAAAGTCAGATTTGCATTTCAAAATTTATAATATCATTTGACAAATAATTTATTGCATACAGACGTATTTGTTTTCAAGCAGGAAAAAAGACACCATGCAAATTGGGAGCGTAGAAGATCCATGATGAACTTTCTCCCTTGTAACCACTTGTAACTGGTAACTATATGAATTAAAACACCAGATATTAAGGCTGAAGTGAATGCATAGAGAATTAGTTACTGTAATGGTTTGGTTCTAGCATTGGCTTTTGCTTTTACAATTTTACTATTCAATAATGATTTCGATAGTTCTTTCATGGTCAGTATCGGATAATTTGTTTAAACATCACATTTAAGGTAGATATACTAAACATATTGTAATATCTTTGGAGCAAGGGCAAGATGTTTTAAATGTAAATTCTTTTTCAGCGTTCTTTCTTATTGAATAGAACAAAACACATTAAATCTGATAATTGCTAGACAGAAGCAATTTATTGTTCGTTTTGACATGTCTCCTGTAAAATATGTTTAAGATAGGGTTGCCATGTTCAAAATCGAAAACCATTTTGTTTGCCATAACCTTAAACCATTTGATTTATTTGAATTCTTGTCAGCTTTAAGTTTAAAGTTATCAACGCGAATAAAGGAAGTGCCATAGAAAACGCTAAGACCTATAAAGTCGAAAACTTTCATGGAAATTAAGCTATTGGTTGTGTCTTATTTGTTTCAAACAGGAGCTCCTTTGCTACTATGTTCACTGTTATAGAGACGATCATCTTCTAGGAAGACATCTAGTCTAGTTTACGGTTGTTGAAACTAAAGGAATCAAGATATTTTTCATTTTTATCGACAAGGTGGTTTTCAATTGCTCTTTAAAACGCGTGCTACGTATAGCTTTTCAATCAAAACATTTTATTCTAAACCTATATTATATATCTCAATCACATTTTAAAGGAAAATGTTTGGTAACAGTTCACTCTTTTAACGTGCTGCCTTTCTTTTGTGTTGAGAGTCATAAATGTGAAGAAGAAATGTCCAAACTGTCAATTTTAAGTGTAAATACTTTGATAACCTGAAGGAAACAGGAACGAAGAGAACAGAATGGAAGTACAGAAAAAGGTGAAGCAGGGATTTCACAAGGTAGATTGTCCTCAAGGCCGGCAATTGTTCTATCACTTGCACTTAATCAGAGAGCCACAAAATTAGAGTGACTGTGAAATTGCAGATAAAATATCAGAAATATCATATATGTTCGGTTTATCCAACAACTTTCTGAAATAGAATAAAAACTTTTTCAGTTTTTTTATTTTTGAAACAAATTATGTTAACAGTATCGGGATATATTGTCTGTAGTGGCGATACATCGGTGTATCGTAGACCCTAACGATGTAAATATCCTAATATATTGTCTAAATGTGTTATGCGTCGATGCATTCGTACCGCGTAATAGACGATGCAGACCTCGATATCGTCGATTAATCGTTACATCACTGTTATTTTGACAAGGTAATTACGATTTTGAGATGTTTCATACGGCACTTAATAGAGAAGTCTACTTTTCAATTTTGGAATGAAAATAATCAAAAAATTAAACTTCTCCAATAGTTTTTATCAATCTTTAAAACACCGTTAAACTTTCTTTGGAAATATGTTAGTGATGCTTGTGTCTGTCCAAATCCAACCCTTTGATACGCGAATCTTTAAAGAGTTGAGGAACCAACATCAGAAAATTATGTAAGCAAAGATTTTAATATCTTTTGACAAATAATTTATTGAATACAGACGTATTTGCTTTCAAGCAGGAAAAAAGAGAGCATGCAAATTTGGAGAGTAGAAGGTCAATGATGAACTTTCTCCCTTCCACTTGTAACTGGCAACGACGTGAATTAAAACACTAGATATTAAGGCTGAAGTGAATACATAGAGAATTAGTTTTTAAAGAGTTGAGGAACCAACATCAGAAATTTATGTAACGAAGATTTGAATTTTTCGAATCAAAATTACTTCGATTCGTAAGGAAACATGCTGGTGTGTGAAAATGTTAGTTGTCCTCCGGTTGTTTACACAAGTAAAACACAGCAATTTTAGTCTCATCTCCCTCTGAAAAACATCTTTAAAAGTCTCAGGCAAAAACAACATTATTTCTATTTACATTCACATATCTTGAAGAAGAAGTGAAATTAATGATTAACGCTAAAAAACACAATATCGAAAAGGAACACATATTAAAGGGAACTTGATATTCAATATCGATGATCAAATGTTCTTCGAAATAATACTTATCACGATAAGAGATTTCAGGTTGAAATATTCGTTTGAACATAAGAGAAAGAAAATACGAAAGAATTTAAAGAAAACCCTCAGTAATCTTCATAAAGATCTCAATGGGAGAGACGATGTTTGATTATGTCATAAATAACATAACACATGTAGTCACGATTATGATATCGAAATGTCAATGGAAAGAAAAAGACTTAAAAGCAACAAAAGTTTTTCTATCAAATTTCATTTATAAATCCATATTTGAATTAGAAACGAGGGACAAAACATCATTAAGATTCGAAACAAAAGAAATCATTAATGAAAAATAATACTTTAACGATAACTTGATAGCAAACATGATGAGAGAGGGAAAGAGAGAGAGAGAGAGAGAGAGAGAGAGAGAGAGAGAGAGAGAGAGAGAGAGAGAGAGAGAGAGAGAGAGAGAGAGAGAGAGAGAGAGAGAGAGAGAGAGAGAGAGAGAGAGAGAGAGAGAGAGAGAGTAACAACATGTCATATCCTTTAACGCTAATGTTTATCCTTTGCGCTGTAATTCTAAGTATAACTAACAATAAAAAGGTGGTATACGGATATATTATTTCACAATTTGCAGAGTATACCTCTTGATGAGAATAAACATTCTCGTTTATGCAAGTATCGTTCATTCAATACATACATTACATGAGTTTATATAGGAAAATGTTCCCAGTCAAAACAGCAAAATATTACAAACAATGGAATTTAATAACAACAAATTACTCAATAATAAACATAAAGTGTTTGAATTACTATACATGTAGACTAATAGAAGTAGGTAATACAATATAAAATGAGTCACAGTTTAGTCACTAATGTCCTTGATCAAACAGCAGTTGATAAGATGAGTTTAGCTTCTAAATCGAAAAATAATGATATCAAAGTGATATATGCAGAAATCCATGTTGCTAAATATATGTATGCCTGCTTTCTAATATCTGACCTTTTTACAGATATAACATGTATTTCAGGTCTTTCCAATTCTAAAAAGATTTCAAAGTAGTCAACATAGATACATAAATATATTCTAGATTAAGCTAGCAAACAAAACACATCTCCACGATCAGTCTTTTTAACAAAGCAGGACCCACTTATCTTCAAGATCTTATATCACACTATGAAAGAACACTACGATCTTCACAACCGCTAATTTTAACGAGCAAGATCATTTTCATTTGCCGCTGCCTTTCTTTGGAACTCCCTGCCTACAGACTTAAAATCATTTCCATCTCTCACGTCCTTCAAAGCACGCCTCAAGACCCACCTTTTCCTTAGATACAAATACCTTTCTGCCAGCTTCTTTGTTTATAATTTATTGCTGCTCAGGGAGCGCTTTGAGCATGGCTGTGCGTTGTGGAGCTAGCTCTATATGTTACAGTTAATGTCTAAAATCAGTCAATCTGTAGATCGACTGAAATTTTAAGTCAATCTGTAGATTGCCTGATTCACTCAGGCAATGTATATATTGACTGAAAAAAGCAGTCAATGTACAGATTGACTGAAAATTTAGGCTGATTTTCAGACAGATTGACTGAAATGAATTATGCTCATTAATGGGTCAAAGCAATAACAAACAGTTAGTAGATGCTCATAGTTTTATTAACATATCATGGATTATTTCAATTTTTGTATGGACATTTGATGCTGGAGTGACACCTTCTGTTGCACTTTACACCGGACTTGAAACATTTAGCATATCCCTGGCCACCACATCGGGACTCACGATCTGTACTGCATGACGTAGGCCAACTTCAACATCCCTTGACATGTCCTCGACTTGTCATGTTTGTCAGCTTCTCTCTTCTTCAAAAGTTCCTCACGAAAAGAATCTTACATCGACTTGTCCATTGCAAGAGTTAAAAGAGCAATGCTTAATTCTTGCTATTGACTTTCTTTTATAGACCTATGACAATAATGTTTCGATAGACTATAAGTATTATCCTCCTCTGTTCTTTTGATCATTGTTTGACTGCATGATTAAATAAACTATCAAATTACCGTTTGAACTGGCTGCCAATCTGTTGTCAAAGCACACCACCTGAATTAATTAGCTTTTTGTAGGATTACAGGATTGAGGAGGATACTAAATGTGGCTTCCTATTAGTTATTCACACAATCACATTTATCAGCTGATTAACCATTTCTGATCTCTTAAAACATTAGACAGAGTTAATCTTTCGCTTAGAATCAATCGAATTATTGTTTGAACTGGCTGCCAATCTGTTGTCAAAGCATGCCACATGAATTAATTAACTTTCTGTAGGATTACAGAAGCGCTATGTGATTTCATAAATGAGCATAATTCATTTCAGTCAATCTGTCTGAAAATCAGCCTAAATTTTCAGTCAATCTGTACATTGACTGCTTTTTTCAGTCAATCTATACATTGCCTGAGTGAATCAGGCAATCTACAGATTGACTAAACATTTCAGTCGATCTACAGATTGACGGATTTTAGACATTGACTGTAACATATATAAATATCCTATTACTACAACAACTACTACTACTACTACTACTACTACTACTACTACTACTACTACTAAAACAAACAAAGACGATTGTGATCCATTGAGCAATGTAACAGTGTTATACACCGTTGTAAACAATATCATTTTCATTTTTAACAACAAATGTTTCCAAATATAAGGAAAGATGTCACTGCATTCCTTCGTGTCACATCATTATTTGCCTGATGTTGGTCTCCCATCAATAGCAAAAGGGAGGAAACTACTTTTGTCCATCCAGTGTAGTCGTCTCATGTTCCACCTCAACCTGTGCGTATTGTCTTATTTCAATTTCCTTGAAAGAAAGCCCTGCCTGATGAAGTCCAATGCTTTGCCATCTCAATGCAAAAAAGAGAGATGAAATCGATAAACCTTGGTGTGTGCAACACGTAAAGAGACGTCAGAGACATTTTCCAATAAGTAACACCTGATTCACCTATTTACCTTTCTTTGATTCGCCATCATGATGATTGAAATTTAGTTTCAATAAACACTGATAAATATTGGTGTTATAATTCATGTAGATGCATCATAAAAATGGTTGAAACAGTTATCTTCAAATAATTTTATACATTGGAACCTAATTCACAAATCATTCTTTAGTGTGTAAAGTTATTTTTACAGATTTTAAATAAACAGTTCATGTTCTCATAAAATCAGAATAAAAGACCTTATTTTCAAAAAATACCTTCGACACGAGAATTTGTTAACAATGTGGGTTGATTTAAGATATTTACGCATGATGCAAATCCTGTTTCATAGACATCTTTAACTTAGAATCGTGATTTCTTCTTGCAAATGAATTAATCTACGTGTTTGATGACGGAAATGTTGTTGGAAACACTTAAACCACGATGAGCATTGTTTTTGCATTTATTATAATTGTTACCGTTTTTGTGTGAAAATTTGAAATTGAATTTGAAAATTATCGATATCGTAGTTCATGCAGATAAAATGCAACTCTGCATTACATACTTAAGTATTTTTTAAAAACTTATAAGCTGAATACGTAGATATTTTCAAAAAAAACGTATTGGTGGATTGCAGAATGCAGATCGTTATCAAGGTAAAGAGATTTACATTGTCTGTAAATTATTTTTGTCTGTATATGATATATCATCAGTGGTTTTAAAGAACTGGTTGATAAAAAGTTGCTCCATATTTTACAATAACGATATATAATTCAAATTTAAATTTCTTAGAAAGTTGAGTCGAAAATCTAAATGTAGATTATAGTCGAAAACCTTTAATGTACAACAGTGAAACAAAGTTGATATAACTTGTTTTGCTAATATTAGAAATGTATATACCTTAATGAGGTGAACAGAATATATAATTTCGATATTTGAAAAAGATCCTTTTAATGTTAACTTTGAGCGGTACTATGTTCAGGTAATTAGGTTTTTATGCCGATGAACTCAAAGACCTATGCAAGGTAATTGTGAATTGACGTCTTCCAATAAGAATTGTCTTACATTATTCACTGACAATTGATTAAGACTATTCAGCTCTAATGTCTGAGGCGAGTCGATATATCTTATTCCAACGTAAACCTTTTTTGCACATATAACTGTTTGGCAAGGCAGGCAGGGGATGCAAGTAGCTTAATAAAAGAAGAGTCTTGTTTTAGGTTTTGTCCTCATTTAAAAAAAATTATCGAAAATGCAATACAATTGACAACTAGATGTTACACTCAAGTGGATGTTCACCCATGCCACTCAACAAACAGTGAGTACATATCTTCTTCAGACAATGCATAAATGAAAGCTTGTTGTAGGGAAAAACATGCCTGTTTTTCATCATCATGCTTTTTAAGACATTATTTCACACAAACATGTATATGGAAATGTTCTTTATCAATTCCTTGATTATGCTGTAACGAAATAAAGGATGCCTCTGTTTGATCAGTTACTTACACATCGTGGGAACAACCTTTCATCTCATCTAAGTGTGAACAAATTGATCAATAGATTTGTTCTTTTTGAGGTGATTGTATCTGGGATCAAATCTGTTTTGTCTGGCCATCTTACATTTTGCCAATTTTGGGTTTGGCAGATTACCAACTTTATTACCTTCAAAGGGGTTTTAAGAAAATTCTTTCCAGAGGAAATAGATCTTACAAACTATCAAAGTGTTAAAACATTAAATGTTTTCTAAAGTAAAAATTCAATTAGTGTTTAAAAACACGATAACTGTCATCCTAATTCGCTTCGATTCAAGTCTATTGACAATTAAAGGTGTGTAAGATAGAAAGCATTCTACTACATCAACGTTTTGTATACACAATGTTTTTGCAATATCCATATACATATAAAGCCTAATTCCTCGTATCGATGACGGCTGGTTCCAATAGCAATGTTTAAAATGGAATGTTTTCAATCAATGAAATGTCGTCATTCAAGGAATTCGATCAAACATCTCGAATTCAACGACCCCTTCATCCGGATGCTGCCTCTATTCCTAACTGCAAATAGGCTGACTACATCTATAGCGATAGGAGTCTTAAAGTGTATAAGGGTATTGTAGGAGCTAGGAGCTGTTATGCTAGACACTTAATATGATATGAATTAGTGAAAAACTGTCAGGTAATTTTCGAATTACCTTAATTGTTAATCAACTATAATAGACAACCTTTGCAAACAAATTTCATCCGCTTTGAAGCATAATATACCGGTGAGCTGAGCTGTTAAACTAACCATAGTAGATAGCGGGGAACAAGTGCACAAAATTGTCTCTGTCAGTGTAAGAATTCCACACGTTAGACTTCGATGACATATAAAAGAAAAAAATTGAGACCACTATGTTTGTAAATTTCTGTTGAAGTGATAGGAAGGTAAGCTGGCATTTTTCAGTCTGCATTGTCTGATTGGATAACTGAAGACTTATACGTCAAAAAAGACAATGAATTGGAAATATGACAGATAAACCTTGTGAAGATATTGTCTAACATATTCTATTTTCATATGTAATGATTACGTATGAAATAGTAATTTCAACTATATACCCATTTAAACTTAGAATAGTGTTTCAGGCGTGTAATACGGGAAATGTTGCTACGACGTAAGTTGCAATAATTGTGGTAAAATATTAAAACCGCGGTAAAATTTTAATGAATCTCTGTAAGATATTATACTGAGGTAAAATGTAATAAAAAATATGCGGCATATTTAATTAGAATAATACTTTGAATTATGATAAGAGGGTGCGGTGAAATATTAGAAAAAAGGTGCAGTAGATTGGAACACTATATGCGGTTAAATGGTAAAACCTACCTCAAACTTTGATAACTGTATTTTATGACTGCTAATTTGAGGTTTCCAAGAAGACGTGCAATAATATATTGTAATTTTCAGGCCTCTTTAAATTAGCCAATATACTGATTCCCAGGTATCATACATACATGTATGTACCAACTTTTTACTATAGTAACAACAATTTTGACTATATTCCTTCTCATGTATGTCACTCCAAAATGCCCTTTAAAGATCTAAACTGTTAAAGATTCTTAAACCTACATTTCATCCCGATTATCCTATTGAATTATTTGGGTTCAACTGTTTTATTAAATATTATGAAACGTGGTACAATATCTGTACTCTCCCTGTGATACTGCCACATTGACAATCATAAAAGTGATGAAATTTATGGTAAAGATAATATATATATATGTTTTAAATCCAACGTTGAGAGAAGATTTCACAAGGCTGTCATGAAAAAGAATGCGTCAAATTAAAATGTGAAAAAATCTTTGTAAATAAATATAGACAAATAAATAATCGAACGAACAAAATGTATGCTTGTAGAAAATAGTATTCTGATAAAAATTGTTCTCTTGATGAGATCATTTACACAACATAAAATTTTATTTTTAATGTACAAGATTAAATATAATAAAATGTTCACTTTTCTCACGAATGTATTCAAGTCTCTAGTTCTACTTCAAAGATTGATATGCCATCAGAGACTTTAACGGTCAGACATCGGGAGAAGAGAGCACGTTATCAATTCTACCATAAGAAGACTTCTGAAGACGACATTGATTCAAATATGTTTTCCTTAAGCCATGGAATGTGAATGCTCTTGCACTTGGTCACAACAAATCGTTCTCCTCTAAATGTTCTATATCAATAAGATAATATAGTTGGATAAATCCATGCATATTATAATGGCTACTGAAATAAGTATATATATATATATATATATATATATATATATATATACAAACATTAAAGCAAGCCTCAGCCAAACGATTATGAGACTTCCACAGTCATAAACTAAACATTAAATAGTTTTTTTTATTCTTAATGTGAAGAAGTTTTAAGTAGGGTGTTTCAACATTCAGTTATTTGATACCTTCGATTTCTTTTTAAGCAGTTATCTAAAGGGTAATGTCCTCATTTCCCAAATAGAATCAGATATCATTGTAAATTGTTTTGACTACCGGGGCTGTCTAGTGTTACAAGGGTCACACAAATAGGTTTGCTTCTTTTTTTTGACAGAATTTCAGTACATGTCCAGATTTTATGTATAAGCTGATTCAACATAAACTGTAACAGATGTATTGCATTCCAATCATGTCCACAACATTCTAAATAGTATTCTCTAAATTTGTATTTTAGTTCATTCTACTACAATTCTACAATTGATATGTTATACACAGTCAAGCAGTTGTTCTTCTACATTTAATTAAGGAATGCGTTTTAATTTCCTATACTGTCATCGCAGACTGTCTATTTTTCAATGTACTACATCTTGATTTCATAAAATAAACATAACGTCGTGTGCGTCTTAACTATTTTAGTTTAAAATTCACGAACTTTTGTGAAATTCCTCTGATTAAAAAATTTGCTTTAAAAGTCGGGTTTGAGTAATATTTAGTTGTTGTTAGAAGAGGTTTTGGTAAGACAGATTGTCTTTGCTCTTGAAAAGCAAAGCAGCATTTTACCTGTTGACCATCGACCTGATTTTAAATGATTTAAACTATAAAGACTATGTACTTAATATAAACGCTCTATAATCATCTTGTTATCCTAATATCTTTTTGTGTCTTTCGATAAGACAAGCCATATTTCTGATTTTTGTTCCACACTGTAATTTCTTGTGAATATACAAAAAATGTCACAGTGGAAGATACGTTTCTACATATTTTCAGCGAACCTTCAATGACACTTAGAATCAACCCTGCTTCTCCATACCCTGTGCATCATCACTTTCTCTTGCTTTATCTCTTCTTTGTTATGTGTATGTATCCAGGTTTGTGTATGTACTCCCTGTTCATTTTTCATGTGTTTAGCGCCTAGTGCTCAAATTACGAGCTTATATAAATATTCATTATTATTATTATCCTTGCATTTCATTTTTCATTCTGTGATATTGCAGATGCTTATTAAACGTAACTGATAGTGCAATTATTTTGCAAGTTTTTCCCTGATAGACGTTAGTGAATGCCAGATAGGTCAAAACATCTCATCACTCAACCCGATCATCAACTGACGTTGAGGAAATGTTCAAGTATCAAGCTTAAAACACTGGCGGCCATTTTCGTGTGAACACCTTTTTGTTATTTGAGGTTTGGAAAGAAATAATTATAGTATGTTCCTTTTAAATTTGCTTTATATTATTACGAAACATTTTTTCGCATTTGGAAATATTTGTTTTCGTTTTCATGAGATCCCTATTTGAATTTTTTAAAAACTTGCTACCGCTCCTTTAAATATCCAAGGCTGAAGACAGACTAAAATGTTTGGAAACGATAAATCGTCTAAAATAATTCAATGAAATGGACCATCTAAATACGGTAAAACTCCTCAACGATAATCAGAAGTTCTACAGTTTAGATTTTATTAACTTGCTGATTGTGACATGGTGTCAAACTGTCAAACAGTTTATTTTACTTTTAACGTCTGAAGTGAAGTAGACCATACGGGTATGAAAGCAATACTTGATAACGAATATCAAAGAGATGTAAAAACTATTAACCTTAAGATTTTCATTTAATTAAAAGAATTTTGAGGAAGAAAACAATAATGTCCAAAATTTCAAAGCATTGTTATTTGACGAGGCACTCGGATCAAGAACTCGTCATGTCAATATTGCACTGTCACGTTCAAAAGAAACCAAGATCAAAGGGAATTATCTTGATATGTTTTATTCAAATTTTCAAGAAAGTAATGAGAAGTTCATGAAAGACTTCATATGTGATGTGCACAATCTGTCACTTGTAAAATTAGTCTTACTTGTAAAATTACATAAAGGCGAAAGGCGATTGGTAATATCATTGCTGTGCTTGTACGTGTATAATCGAAAACGTTTAACAATTGTACTCTAATTGAAAGACATTCAACAATAAGTAGCGCAATAGTTTGCCTCAAATCTTTGAATTTTATAATTTCAATTAAAAAGTTAATTTTCAAACGTAGAATTATAAATTGATTTTACTTAATGACACATAACTTTCTAGTAAACATCATAAAGTAAAATTAAATCAGCATGTCAATTCGTTTAATAATAATAATTGCAACTAAAGTATAAGACATTGTCAAAATTTCAAGAATTTATGTATAAGCTGATTTAACATTAACTGTTACAGATGTATTGCATTCCAATCATATGAATTACTATGCACACATGTGATAAAAGGGTTCTGATAATTCAGTTCATCTTTCAGAGACGGACGATTGGACACTTATTTACTTATCCATTATTGCAAATTTCATTGGAAATATCTGACAAAATGACTTCCATTTTTGAAATTTTAACCAACGTTATCTATGAATACATGAATTTTAGATAATGAACAATATGTTCTTCGTTATATCTGGGATAACACTATCTACTACAGTTTAAATTTCTGTAATTATTTTGTTCAGCA
This sequence comes from Phorcus lineatus, assembly GCA_921293015.1. Lineage (NCBI taxonomy): Eukaryota > Metazoa > Mollusca > Gastropoda > Trochida > Trochidae > Phorcus > Phorcus lineatus. Next base: position 32,583,426 of record OV121096.1, read on the forward strand.
CTTTTACACACTGTCAGCGTCAGGTTCCAATACCAGCACTGACAATTCAAACAACTTACCAGCTCACCAACTAGATATTACTTCTCACAAAGATAATATTTTAAAATGAAATGGCTTTCTAACCTCACTTAAATTTGCTTTATGAAAAAGTAATTTATATTTTGAAAAAATACATCAGGTTCGTACGAAGACTTATGTAAAGCGCTTTCTCATGTGCTATAATTGTTAGCAATGCAAAACTACCTTTCAAATGATTACTAACAAGGAGAAATAAGGATAATTTCAGGATTTGTTAAATGGCACTAGATGTTCTATGGTACGATGTCAGCAGAGGCTTCAAAACCAAATAGAAAGCTTTTTTCCTCAATAGAACGAATTGCCTTCGCAACCGTTAGTGGTTGTAAAGGAATTGAAAGGACACATCTTGTTTAAAGTAAATACGTTATCTGTCAGATGTCCAGACTAAAGGGTTTGGATTAGCGATTAGATTACATTGAAATAAGTGTATCAATGAACGACCTCAAATGTAAAGGCATTTGATCGGATTTTCGCAATTTGCTTCAAAAACGCTACAAGAACTCTATAAATGCTTGGTTCAAATACATTTATTCACCAAGACACGAATTGGTAACAAGTTGTTCAATTAAGATCACCCTCTCCTTGGAATTTACAACATAGATTTTCCGTATAAACAAAAAACGATGATATGTACTGAATAGAATGGGATAAAAAGTGAGGAGTATAATAAAAAGAAAGAAAAAAGTAAATCCTTTTATACTAATCATTTTAGCATGAATTAAAGATTGGGCTACGATTGCATACGTTTGCATCAATGCTTTCACCATTTAACGTCAAACAACATGTTTCAAATTAAAGCTTGTAGTGTAGGCGTCAATGATGGAGCAATGGTCAACATTTACATGTATTTTAATGCAGATTTGATTTGACTTACCATGCTTAACCAAATATTAAATTATCAATCTCAAGGAATTACAACCTCAATTGCAACAAAATATGCTTTCAAATAAATAACAAATGGTATAACAAATGATAGATAGGTAATCGAATCTGAAAATGGTACCAAATTATACCCCTTTTTTTGTTCATAATGTGTTACAAAAATATGAAAGTATCAATATCATAAATAATGTTGTCGTTAGTGACGCAACTGTTATCGTGTAAGAACATACAACCCAGAAATAACTTGTACGTACTTACCTCTTGTCAAGCAAATTTAGCCAGTATTGATATTTCAACTTATGGCAACTCTTTCAGCTGGCTGTTCTTCCCTGTCAAAAACCCGTGAAAGGGTCCCAAGGGCTAATAACAATCAATTATTCTAAGACAATAATGCTCAGAAGTGTTAATCTACTGTAGGAGTAGACAGTTTGATATTGAAATGCTTATTAGTACTAACACAGAATCACAAATTTGTTTACTAAGCTTCAGCCATTGACCTCCTGCCTAAAACTATTGATATACATGTAGACAAACATATCATTTATCGTAGTTAATAACATTCATAAATATTTAACATAATGTGAACTCGTTCATTTATGGATATTTTTTATGATATTGACAAATGCCTTTATCAAGATGTATTTAGTAAATGCAGTACACAATTTGATAGATTTATGGATCCAGAATGTCATTCCCAACCACTGAGATCCTATTCATAGTTTATATTTATTATATTAACTTCTGACAACTAAGGATCAAAAGAAAATGTATAAAGCTGTAGATTCTCCTGCACTGCAGTTTTCCGTATAGGGAGCAAGGGAACTCGACTCCTTCTCTACACTATGGTGCCATGTCAACAAATATAAACGTCATGTTTCTATCCCTGGAGAGTCATTCGGAAACTTCAAAAGAAAATTCCCGTTAAGACATAACTCTAACCAGCCCAAATGCTTTACACGCCCCTACCCCAACCCTCTCTAGGCTACTGTTGCTCAATTCTGAACTGCGAATTTGGGCGCCCAGCAGTCGGGTTTGAATTAGTCAGAGATGGAAACTGGCGCATACTACATTTCGGGGGAAGTTACTTCAAAAGTATAATTTGATACATTGATAAACATTCCATACTGTGTTTCAAATCAAACAATAACGCTCATCACGAGTTCACGATGAATGAGAACAAACAATTTTATCATTTCTGGTCCTATCGTTATAACTAAAACTTTAACGGTTTAAATGTAGTTCAGTAGTTACTTTCTCAAATTAAATCTTTTCAAAAGCTGTGAAAAGTTAATATATATATATATATATATAAATTATATGAGTAGGTTTAACCTAACAGAAGTAAAATGATCCAAATCTCATCATCGATGCTCAGGTTCTAGTCATGAAATCAAAGCTCTTTCATTGACTTTCTGTTAATGATAGAAACCATAGAACTCTCTTGGAGTTTTGCTTTTTAAAAATGAGGGTTTAGCAAATGTATGACCATCCTACAATATAATCGGATCCACAAGAACCATAACTCTAAAATGGCACTCCCACTTCTATAAAAGGTTTGATTCAGCGGATTAGCCTTTGTGTATAAGGTATTGCTAATAAGAAGCAGTTTCACCAAATCTTTGCTTTTAGTTTAGGACTATGAATTTGGAGGCGTCTGTCTGTACTGAAGTACACGATTTTATGGATATTTTAACTTCTAATATTTAACTTCTTTATTAACAGATTTGCGACGTTTCGGTGTAGCTCCTTATACCGTTTTCAAGATCCTTATACCGTTTTCTGTCTGTACGTCCTTACGTACGTCCGGATTCTTGTTAACGCGATAACTCATGAAGCTTAGCACCTACAGTGTTCATATTTGGTGACAGCTTTCAATGGAGGAAGATTCAGACGCCAGTGGACTTTGGTGACCTTGACCTCTTTTTCAAGGTCACCACGACACTTTGAACACTTTGTAATACATTGTTAACGCAATATCTCGTAAAGCTTAGCACCTACAGTGTTCATATTTGGTGACAGCCTTTAATGGAGGAAGATTCAGACGCCAGTGGATATTGGTGACCTTGACCTCATTTTCAAAGTCATTACGAGACTTTGACCACTTTGTAATTCATTGTTCACGCGATATCTTGTAAAGCTTAGCAGAACGGCGGGGGACATTGCCATGTTAGTGGCAAACACTTGTTTACATTGGGTATAAAAAATGTCTCAGAGTACACCTTTAAGACGCCCGTCTTGTTTCGCGTGTCTAGATGGAATACATCATTTTTTATCCAAATGTATAGAGTCACATGTTAGATTTTGGAGTAAACATTTTACCCACATGTTAATCGATACATTTCTGTACTTTTAATTTATATCTATAAATACCTATATCTTTCATAAAGTATCGCAGCTCGGAGACGAAAATACAAGTTGTATTACATATGTATGATCCAAAATAAAACAGAATGTCCTGCAACTTTCGGAACACGATCGATTTCATCAGAGAGCTAAGGATATTGACATCTAAAAGGACTCATGCAGTTTTCTCTTGAAATGTGACGCTTTAATACTACGGCTATCGGGTTTACTAGTAGCAATTGGATGTTTTATCTTTTGAATAAGATACGTTAAATCATTCACTGCTAAGCAGTGTTTACTCTTCCAACACTGTAACACAACACTGTGACACAACACTGTGACACAGAATAAAATGCCCGCAAGTCACCAGCCTATTATTATTACATAAAATGTTTTCCAATTAGAAAGTATAAAAACTGTACATATGGAAAATCGTAAAGAAGGTGTATAGTACAACATAAAATAAAAGCATACTAGTCAGTACTTTCCTGGCATTTTATAAAACAAATACTGATTTTTATAACATGATTTCCTAATGTAATATCATTTAACATTTGCGTACAAAGTGCATAGACGAAAATACTCCTAACATAAATTGTACAGGGCTACATATTTATGAGGTTTCTAAACAAAACGCGATGTTTGTATTATCTAAGAAATAATATATATTAATAAATAAATATTTAAACGCACTAGTGCACGCCAATATTTCGTTAACACAACGAATGCACAGATACGGCATATCTCTCGATATTACTCACTATCCTCACTCAAGTAATCTACCTCGTAAGTTATTTAACAAATAATTACGTATTCCGGTAGTAAAGTGGATTTTTAAAGGCCGGAAGTATTTATTGTTACGTTACATTAAATCCGCATGAACTACGATATCGGAAATATTAAAATTTTGCTCATAACCAGAAAAGTGGAAACGGCAGCCGCTATGGTCAATCTAATAACAATGCTTATACTGTGTTATTAAATCGGTTAATTTACAACATTTCTTTCATAAAACATATTTTATTCTTTGTTCTCAGTTCAGAGTGTAGGTAAATTCAATAGCTGCACACAATACTAGTTCAGCCGTTTCCATGTGTCAATAATCTATCCGTTTTGTGCACAGCTAACCATAGATTTGTATATGTCCAAGCCGACAGCGGCTGTCTTAACGTTTACATTTATGATTTCAGATAAATTGTAAAGAATATTTCGTATTTCATTTCATCGATAGAAAGTTTAAGTGAATGCATAAGTCCTCGTAAACCTTAAAATAACCAATTTAAACCGTAAAAGCGTGCACTAGTGCCTATAAGACAAATACAAATTAAATCAATAAGCATTGTTTCAAAATTAATACACGATTAAATCATAATTATCTAAGCAAAATGTTACTGGTTACAACCATGAGGTCAAAAAAGAATTAAAAACATAGTAGAACATCTTTTCAAATGGCCTACGGTTATTCTATACTGAGACGTTCAAATTATCGTGAGATAAATATCGTTTCATTAGTTTTTGAAATGTCATAGCCAAAATGACATGAAATAGTTTTTGTATATCATATTCGCCAACACTTTGGTTTCATGTGTTTATCTTTCTTAGCGAACATTCCTAAGTAACAGTTTATGAAGTCACTGCCTCACCGCATGAAACTGTTGATATAAAACGTTTTCTTTGAAATTAAAAAAACCCCACATTTTTAAGTACTTCATTATCACATTGTCTGATATTTTCCTCACGATACGCATAATACTTGACAGTCATAATGTGTATGAGATTTGTATATTGGTATGGATAGAGCGTAACGAAAATGCATAACTCAATTAAGAGTTCGAGTATTATGAATTCGAAGAAAAACTATTTTCTTAATCAAGTGATATCAACTTTTCCGTCCCCATGTAAATTTCAGATGGACGCATGGTGTCATATGTAGAGGTTAGTTGAGCGCTGGTGGTGACGTTCAACTACTTAAGGCACGGCCTGCCTGACAGTTGTTCACTTCGTAGAGAGTTTGATGGTCTATTCCTATTAAATACTGAATCATTAGTATGTTACGAAACTGTCCTTTTAAGCTTTAAGTTCACCCAGCAGTACATTAAGAAAACAATGATCAATGAGAATCATAATGACCTTGCAGATCCATATTGCAGAGGTAAATGTATGCTTTTCAATGAGTGAGTGAGTTGGGGTTTCTCACGTTTTCAACACTATTTCAATCTTCTCAACGATGTGGGATATGGTCTGTATGAATAATCAATTCATAAAATGTTAAATTGTCACACCCTGGATAAGCTGGCTGTCTCTTCCTAAATGTAAACCCTAAACCATACCAACGGATATACCCCCTTGGAGAATCGCGATTGAATCTTTGGTATAATGTTACATGTGACGCGTTGATTTAATTACATTGTCCTATAATACAGATCGATGCAGGCTTTTGATTTAGAATAACAGTTTTGTCAGATGACAGTTTTTTATGCATTGAGTTACTAAAAGCAAACCATGTATTACTGAAACGACTTCATTTGGACTTATTTTCAGTGAGTGAGTGAGTTAGGCTTTAACGTGCTTTGAAAAACATTTCAGTACTTAAATATGCGGATGGCAATCATCCAAAAGAGAATGGGCAGATCAGGGAGAAAGGAATCGACAGGATGAGCGAAAAGTTGGAAAGAAAGACATAGTAAGAGATATATGAATAAGGACTAACATTTGGTCGGGCTTCTACCCGTCTACTTTTCATAAAAGTTTTAAAAACAGAATTCCTCTAACTTAGTTTGGAGACCTATTATAAAATTCTAACTCATGACTTACTGTCTTAAAGAGCCACTCCGTGATTGTCATGACATATTATTTACCTTTGATACGAACCTAAATGTCATATGTGATGATATAAATTCAAAATATCTTAACTTTTCATGTACAAAAGATTTATATATGACAAATACTGGTTTTCCATGAAAATCTAAAAACAGCCTTATAAATGAACAGAGGTGTAGATATCACGTCCAATATACATGGATACTAGTTATATAAACTGACAAACTCAATCAACTCCTAACTGCCCTCCTGGCTGTTTTGGATAAGTCTCCAAAATTACGTTTGACGATTTGACGCGCGCCACTGTCCGGTTTTCGATCATAATTGCGACGTTCTACCTTCATATTGTCACTGTAAAAACCCAACAAGCTTTAAAATGTGTATTTTTGGTAACAGTCGATACTTCGCGATCAAATGACACCATTGGTTAAGTTTGGCAAATACGACTCCAACAATTCGCGGAGTGGCTCCTTAAACATACGTGTGAGACTTAACATTTAATTTTTTCACCCTATACATAGGCTTTAAAATATATGTTGGCTTTATGTTAAGAGGATTTTTAGTGCATGAGAAGGATTAATGACCAAAAAACTGGTTTCACATATTTCTATAATCAGATTTCAATATTCACCTATGCATATATAAATATATATATTTTGATCCTCTTGTTCATAATTTGATATTTTCATAAAACCGTATTAGTTGAATATTCAAAATGTGTTACTGAAGAACGTGTCTTATGTTATCTCAAGATAGGAAAGCAAACAAATGACTGTCTCATCTTTCCTAAAGGAAGAGTAACTGAGTGAGTTGAGGATTAATGTTTTTAAAAACAAATTTAAGTTATTTTAGACGTGTCCGAAGAGAAGACACAAACTTGTCCACCGTTAAGACTGAGCAAGGAGTCATACAATTTGCATTCTGGTGGTGTCATATTGCCCCATTATTAGTAGATATAACAAGAAAAATGACATGAAAAGTACTTGGAGGAAATGGGCGCAGTTTATTTTTGCAAATACAAAGTAGAGGAAGTCTAGGGACAAATACAATAAAAGTATAGGGTTACCGACCATAAGGTTACCATGGCAACCCTACATATAAATGCTAGATGATAACTTGTGAGGGATTCGCATCAACAAGTCGCATCGTAGCACGAGCCAGGTGATGATCCGACAAGGGAATCACATTGATAGGATCACCGCAAGCAAGAGCACCAACCTCCGAGGCCATCACATCGAAAGGCCGGACTCAAACAACGACCTAGGATTCCTTCACCTCCATAGGCCCGACTTAACGATAAGCAACCGATGTGCACCGACCTCCGAGGCCGTCACATCGATAGGCCGGACTCTAACTAGGACCTACGAGGCCGTCACATCGATAGGCCGACAAAATCAGTATGAGAGATATGCATGCACCCTGGTAGTATCTGTAAATAGATGAGAGGGAGCACCAGCAGGAGTTGCACACTGACTGGTGTTACGTGAAAAGATTAGGTTAAATAGGAGAGGAATAAGCAGGAAGGGTATCTCATCACCTGCTAATTACTAAGTGTGTTAAAGATGTGGAGTTTTGCGGGTAACACATCAAAAAGCTCCTTTAAATTTATTGGAAGTGAGGAGAAGGAGTTAAAATATACTACCAGAGATGCATTTGGTCCCCAGACTCCCTGTGAAGATAACATAGGAAAAAGAAAAAAAAGAGAAAAAACTGCACCGGCTTTGTTGGAGCATTGAAAACAGAATTAAATACAAATGATATGCATGTCCCATGGCTTAAATCGTTAGATAACTAGAGTTGGGCATGTATTGAATCGAAATGTTCATCCCGGAATTATAGCACACAACAACCCGATGTGGTCCTGCTATATAACACTTTTGTCCCTCGAGTCCCTTCCAGAAGAAAAGCCAGGTCCCCACAGTAGAGTATTTGTGTGTTAACAAAGCAAAGTACATGGGCGGGAGGGATGGGTGAAAGATGCTACCTCTTCGAGAGGAGAATTGAAAAGGAAGTGCGCAAACACGCGTTATGGCTTATATAGTTAAAAAGGGGATAACTCCAAGAACATAGTGGCGCTTACTGCTAATAAATAAATTTATCATGGTATTATCTGGCTGATAAATTGAATTATCACAGTATTTCACGCAAATTCTAAGTTAGGTGTGTTACGTTTTATCATCAATAGGACGTCTTCAACATGTCTATGTGCTATTGACATATCTAAAGGGGTTCTACAAAGCGAGCAGTAACCAACATGCTTGTGATCAGCAGACTGTGTAACCGGTACCAACAAGCGACAGGAAATCGAATTACACCATTAACGATTATAAATCGGCTACATGCAACCCATTTGCATGCGCTACGACCGGGCATTGGTATTTTAGGGTGTAGGGATGAATAACCATTGCGGGCAGAACGGATTCGCATATTGGTCAAGGAGTGGTCACGGGTGTGTACTGCCGTGACAACATCCTGGCACCGATATTTCTGCCCTTTAATCAACATGCAGGTCGATGTTTAATCTTTCAAGATAAAGCGCCAGTGTTGTGAATGACCACCTACAGAGTCACCATTTTGTCCACATACCTTGACAAGCCACGAGTCCTGACCTATCCCCTATAGAACATGTCTGGGACGTAATCGGAGGTCGTGTTCGTCCACGTCAAGGTCAACCATCAACACTACAAGAATTCGTCATCACGTTGCAAGACAGATTTCCCCAAATCGTAATTGAACGGTTGATTGAGAGCATGTCATGAAGATTTGCTGAATGTCTGAGGATTGGTGGACAATTACCAATTAGTAAGAAGAAAAATAACGTCCATTTTCACTTTTGACAGTGTATCTCTTTGCGATTGAAATCGGATCGACAGATAAGTCGGCCAGTTTGTGTTCATGTGTAGGCAACTGGTCTGTAATAACCGTACACTGGTTACCTCGAATATAAACAGTAGTTCCGTCAGGGAATTGGTAACTGCAATATTACGATGGTGTCATGTACACCCTCAAGAAACGAAGTCTATAAAAGAATGAAGATCTTTATTCGTTTAAAATCCAATCCCAATACAAGTTCATCTACAGTTTTATAAACTAAAAACTGAACAAGTATAGTAGAAGTGTTCGTGTCACCTTTTCGCAAAGTTAAGATTTCTGACATGACATAATTAGAAAACATGAACATGCATAGGTCAGAAATAATACTACATGAAAAATATGCCCCCGTCTTTAATCCAGATATGCCGCGTCGTATTAACAACACTAATTATTTTGATAGTGTAAGTTCTTTTCAACTTCTTTCCGAAGCGATTTTTAAAATTCACTTTCCTCACGACATGGATGTTGATATGCAAATAAGTCCATTAAATATTATCTCCAACATCAACGTTAGGCAAAAAATGTATGATTATATTTTCGAATATTTATTCAGATATTCGAAGTGATCTTACCTCCCGCCACGTACATGTAGGTAACTTCGGTTACCATTATCACCTTTACTAACAGACACAGTGAACATTGCCCTTATGAGAAATCCAATATGTTTCAGTGTGCATGACTGATAAATACTCCGAAACGATTTCATCTCGTACATAAAGACAAAGTCATGCACATGTGCTTTTAAGAATTTATAATGTGTAAAGATGACATCTTTTATTTTCATTTGGAGTGTATTTGATAAAAACATGTTACGTTAAACCCTTAACCTTAGAGGAACTTTAATAAGACCACAGTAATCTGTCGACCTGACAACAACATTGACTACATGTACGTGAACCATAACAAAATGACATAACCAATAAGCCAGTGTTTTAATTTGCTGATTAAAAATATCGATTAATTTTATTAACCTTTTAATCTAACGCATGAAGACGTCATAAATATCAGGATTAGTTTATCTATGCAATCGTTATCAAATCGAACCAAATACAAATTTAGGTTTAATGATGTGAAATAGATATCTATCAAAAACCATGAAATTAAACAGAAATAGCTTTCGACAAACTATGATTCTACTAGATCAATATAACTAAAACTAGCTGGAGGGTTACTTGTAAAAACATATAACTGGTAGAAAAAGAAACTAGATTGTTATTACAGATTAAGACAGTAGACATTTAGGTTATAGCATTTCGCTTGTAGGAATTTTAATTTTAAAAAACGAATTAGAAATTGATAGTTTCAATTTGTTGCCTGTATATCTCTGGTTATAAAATAATAATATTACCGAAGTTTCAACTTACCGTATAATCTTCAAAATATCACGTTTGCCTTGAGTATTTTATTTCGTTTTGCTGGTCAGTTACCTTTGAGTAAGTTAAAAAAAATCAAAACATTTTCACTTTAATATCAAGGAATAAGTATGTGAATATGAATAATAAAACTGAATGAAATTAATATGGTAATTAATAATCATTCATCATCATGACGATTGACTTTCAATAAAAACTTTGATATCCAAAATTATTTTCAATTTTTATTCAACATGTGCATTCATCCCTCAATTGGAGCAATACTGATATAGTCAGATCTTTCAGAGTAATACTCGCCCGTGTAAGATACTGCAGCGTATCTTAAAAAAATAGTGTTTATAAAACCGAAAAACAAATACTCGCCCGTGTAAGATACTGTTGTGTAATTTCTCTACAGCAGTAATAAAGTGTAATCCCGCTGCACGTATGACGTCACAAGTGTGTGGAGTTTTTACGTGACAATGTTAGCACCGCCGTCACAGTGGCGGCCAAGTCGCGGAAATTTCAGTTTCAGAACACTGTCGGCAGTTCTGCTTGATTCAGGTGGGCATGTGATAAACAGATTACTAAACTTCCTTGAATTTAATATAATTTTTATTAAACTCCTTAATGATTTAGTTACAAACTCGCTTTAGCTCGTTTCATAATATATTATAAAGTTGTTAAATAAATAGTATTAAATGGGGAACTCGTTAAGAATTCTCTATGTATCGTCATTTTTTTATAAAAATTGTAAGTGCTATCAGTAGATCTATGTCAGCAAACGCTATAGTTTATTACATCACTTCTGTCATTGCAAATAAATCAAATACTATATTGCATTTAATCATTTGTCTGTATATCACATTATCTATTGCCAAAAACCAATTAAATCTCCAATAACAAATAATCAAAACTTTTTGGCATTTCGACACAAGGGGGCAGTATAGAATATTAGGATATTTGTCTCTTCCTTGTTGAAAATATAGGTTGTTTTAAAAAGGATATGACCGACATATGATACAGCGTCACAAACAAAACAAATTCTTTCATTAAGGTTTCATGTGCTTTAAAATTACAAAAACTGACAGAAAAAACAGTATTTCACACTGTCTCATTAACTTAATTTTAATACCCAATTGTATGTTCAGCAGACCGAAGTTAAACATTGTTTCAAATATGCTTTAAAAGAGAAGATTGAAGAAGAAATAAAGTGGTTTTGAGGATTGAACAACAGATACTTTAAATTTCAAACACTTTCCTTGGCCATGCCTCCACAAATCTTTTGGGGTTTTTAATTTTATAATTCCTTTGCTTTTACCGATGATTACTTCCAATTTGAAATAAAGCAGACAAGAATTCAAACAAATCAAGTTGTTTAAGATCATGAAGAGAGGCAAGTTTTCAGATTAGAATCTGGCAGGCCTATCAAAGGGATTGTTCTGACGAAAATGTTTGAAAAACTGTCATTTCCATAACATGATATGATGTTTCATATTTATTAATAGAAATCTTTCTCAGACATTTCTTCCACTTTTAATTAATCGCCTTAAATGTTGACCTTTTTTCTAACAGAACTGCTATATATCGAATTAAATGAGTATGTGGTTGAAATAAACACTCCTTCATACTTACAATACTTTCACGTATCGTTCATTATAACTGGACGCGTATTTTTTTCTATCTCGATTTTCGTACCTGGATTCTCACGTCGTTTTTATTTCTTGCTGGGTTGATTAGGACAAATTATCTATTGCAATGACAGGGGTCGATTATATTTTTATGAGAAACGCTTCCATGGCAGCATACAAATGTAGGGGATGTTTTTAAACAACGTTGTACCACCAGCTTAGTTATTTTTCAATATATATGTAGGGGCACATGATAGGTTCTAATGACGTTGTAGACAGTAAAGTGAAGAAGTTGGTGTTACAACAGATTTGAACCCGCTAAGCAGCTGTGCGAATTTTGGTGTTATTTTTGACGAATGACTACAATACGCGAGTTGGGACTAGACGTGTTTTCAGCAATATTTCAGACATTAAACACATTGATAAAAATCACCCCAAATTGAATGAACATATCAGGGGAGGAATAGGGATCGAAGGTTGAGAGACGGGCACGTCTTATAGTCTCGTCGTTTAAAGGCTAAAATGATAATCCTTTATTCTACCATAACTGTGCGAAATACCCAATTCTGATTGGCTGCTGTGAAAAATCAGGGGGCGTATAATCTGGTTATACAGTCTTCTGTTTACTTCGTCTAACGCGAAAGAATTCACTAGTTGCCTAGCAACAATATTCTCTAAATACTTGTCTGCCGGACATTTTTACAAAAGATAACATTATTGTGATTAACATTGCGCAATTATATAAAATTCCTATTCAATATGAAAATACATAACCCGGTCAAACACAGCGAAATCCCGACAGTTCACGAAGGCAGGCATTCAATAACACGGCGTTAGGGCTAGGCATGTGACGGTTTGAAACAGAAACGGACAAAATATCACACCAAAATCATCAAAATTAAAATTGCACTCACCTCATAACTTTATTCAAAACATCAATGCCTTAATACCGACTTCAAATAATAGCTCTAAATTATCCATTTAAAGCCTCACGCTACGCGTTCGACTTTAAATTAAATTTAGAGCTATTATAATTCCGTTATATGCCTCTGATTTCCAAACACAGTATGTTTATCTCCTAAATAGCTTATCCATTATGCTGAGAGAAACGATTAAAAACAAAATCTTTGGCAGTTGTAGAGTAAACATGAGGAACATTCTAAAGAAGGTTTCTCTTTAACTATATTGATTTGTTCTTTTTGTATCCGTCACTGAGGTTCTTATATTTGTTTTCATTGTAGTTTTTTAACCTCGCCACAAGGTACAGAGTGAAATGTTGAACGCCATGCTGTTTAACGTGAAATATGTACAACTTTGAAGTGAAATGAATTAAAATATGTGGCACGAGTTTCTGTTCTTGTGTTCTTGCTGCTACAAACATCAAAACAGCTTTCGAGGTGACGATGGACATGATGTGGTGATGCCATTGCAGAAATGATGTGCCGACATAATTGAAGCCGGGACTAAAGTGCCAAATGAGAAACTGCAAATTGCAGCTTGTGGTGACTGATGACTTTGTGAATATGTTTGATAAAAGTGGCACTAGTGGATTTGATTCCAGACTTATATACGTGTCTAATACTAAGTTCATCAAAATGAGGTTCTAGACAATGAAGCAGAGTTTAGCCAACATCCCACCCGTCAATAAACTTAAACTGAGAGAGGAAGGGCGGAACGTTTACGTAGTTTGAGACGGGATGCTACTACTGCATTATCTGCTGTGACAAAGTGTAAAAATGAACTCGGTAGACTGTTGCATGAATCTAGTGCAGACAATTTGCACTTGATTAAGTCATATTTTAGTAGATATCATGATTTGTGTTTCAGCTATGAGAAATCAGTTGAGTCTTACACTAGGGAGAAGGAGTCTGCAGAAGAAATGCATGTCTACACAGTCCAGGCTCAGTCAGTTTCGAAAACAGAGTGTGAGCTGTTAGATGAAACAGACCATGATTTAGTTTTCAATAGAGTCTCGGAGTACAGCCGTAGATCAAGAGTCAGAAAGTCTTCTGTGTCACATTTATGTATCTAAAAATCTGCTCGAACATCGGAGAAAGTTTAACTTCCAAAACTACTTGCCGCTACAGAATTATTTAGAATTATTTCATGAATTGATTTTACAGAATTTAATATCACATTAACCTGAACCTTTAGATTGAAATTATTTTTGGTGTATACATTCAAAGGTTGTGTTATGTTGTTTTTATATTATTTTAGATAGGTAACTTGTACGTGTTCAAAAATATCAATCCGAACTCTTTTACCTGTGCGAACACAATTGTAAAGACAATCTTCTTATTCAAGGACATGCATATGTCTGTTGTGGATTTTAAGACATTACTAAAATCAAATGGCATTAATTATCCAATCAGTGATTGCTCAACTGCACTTGAAAAGAAGAGAAGTTTATGGGAAAGATTGTCTGAATAATATGTTTTAAGGGCTGATTAGAAAGAGTCTCTTGTGTTGATTTCTCTGAGGCATAAGGACAGATTGTTCCAGAGCACAGGAGCTGCAAAGGCAAATGCATGGTCTCCCATAGTCGATCTTGTAGCCAGCCGAGAGAGGAACTTGGCACTAGATGAACAGAGTGAACGGGGTGGTACATGGGCATTGAAGAGATATTTCATGTATAGCTTCTTTGAGTGGCATTTTCAAGTTGGTGTGATGAAGAAACTAGGAATTTTTTTTATGGAAAATCGATGTTTCATATACACATGCTGAAATTATAGTTTTTTTAAGACGCCCTAAGAATGGTAGGTTTTCTGGCCTTGATAATTTGTGTTATAAGCGCCTGAAGTTTGTTGGGAGGTCACTAACCTCTCAATTGTATGTCTCTTGATTAATAACATCTTGAAGTGTGTATTCATTCTCGGTATATATAAAATTGGGTATATCATTCCAATATATGAATGGGAATGGAAAATTAAATCCGACTCCTCCAATTATCGCGGAATAACTCTCACATCCGCGATAGGTAAACTCTTTGAACGTCTCATTTGATCTAGAAAAGGGACGTGGGTTGCACTTAAGCAAATCAACTTTCCTAATCGCCTTCAGTTTGGTTTCGTACGCATCTGAGCGCACATACAGTCGCAATGACCTTGACAGAGATGGTATCACACTTTAAAGAGAGGAAATCCCCAGTTAGTGTGTTTCTTGTTAATGAAAAAGCCTTTGATCGTGTCTGGCTTCATGGCATGTTTCTGTCACCCTAAAAGCTTGGCATAAGAGGCAAAATCTGGAGATTGCATTAACAAGTATGAATTTCGTAGCAGTCATGTGTTTCCTACGCTGGTTTCCTAGCTGATGATTTTATAATTAGTCAAGGTGTTGGGCGGGATAGAGTGATTTCAGCATGACTATTCAGTCTGTATATCAATGATCTGATAAAGAGCTGATGATACTACTCCTACTGTTAGCGATCCACGTAACTCTCAGGCTCTTCTATAAGTCATACATGATTATGGTTTAAAATTGAAGTTAACGTTTTACTTGTATTTAAGTTAAGTGTTTTACTTGTATTCAATGCAGACAAATCTCCGACAACTCTTAAGTCTATATCGTGGTTGAATATCTTTTCCACAGAAGGAATTACATACGCTGGAGTTCGTAAAAGTACAAATAATATGTCACAAGATAGAACGATGTTGTCACCGAACTAGCTTAACTTCGAGTAAAACAAGGTTTTGAATACCATGAATAAATTTATTACAAAAACATTAACACCCAAATGATATCGCAACCACTTCATTCATACACCGACCACACATTTCACTCACCTTAAACGTCAAGCCATGCATCAAACCAAACGTGCAAGCATTCCTTCCCATGTACCGTACCAACATAAATGCTCATACTCGGTTCACATATGATGACTCTCAACGGTCCACTACACGTCGATATGCGTATTCAAGTTAGATACTTGAAATGAACGTTCACGGTTCTTGTGACACATGGGAATAAATCAGACTCCGCAATGAGCCCATTCTCTCCAAACAGGGGTAGCTCCGTCATAAATTGATATAATACCTATGTCTTCATAGGTAGGTTTTTCGGGGTCCCAGTAGTTTCTCATACCGGTATTGCAAACTACCTGGCAATATTTCAGCCAATGAAAGCAACGAATGCATGCAAGAATCAAAGTGCAAGGTGCATATTTGAATATAGTTTAGTTTTTGGACAGCTTGCGGAAATAACTTTGAATGATAACTTTTGAAACGGCGTCGCTGATTACACAACTAACTCTGATTGCATCCAATCAGCGTTCGACCAAGAAACCTCCGTGGAGTAGGTTAACATCAAACGATTTGGATCAGTTGGAGAAAGGTAAAATATCTCCCTAAACGCAAAGTACAAAAACATTAACACCAAAAGTAGGCTAACATCAAACGATTTGGATTAGTTGAAGAAAGGTAAAATATCTCCCTAAACGCACTGCCTCTGTTTACTCAAGTTTAGTAGGTTATGTCGTCTAGACGATTCATATGCTCTTAAGCAACTATTCCTTCGCCACCTTGTTCAATCCAAATGTATGACAAATTACGACAAATCCCTGTCGCCAATTGCATATATGTTTTCACCCTTAAACAAATACAACTGACTGATGTTGTAGATACATTCAATGCAAAAGGTGTAAAATGCTTCAAGGCAAAGTAAAAGAATGCTGTTTAACCCAACATTTTTTATTCCTATGAAAAGTTGGTGTGTCACCAGGTTGTTAAAGGATCTCTCTAGATTTCGTCTTGTCCAGGGGACGAACAACAACCATATTGTTGGAGCTGGCTTTGGTAAAAAAATTGTTTTTACAATATATCGCATACCATTCATGTAGGCTGTAAACAGATCGAATACAGAGAATATATATGTGGAATAGTAGCCTGTGGTATTGTTAAACATGTCATGTCTTGTTCCGTTCTTAGTGATCTGAGAAATTTAATGTTTGTCAAATCAGTATCTTAATTTGTTCATTTTGGGAAAGTGATGAAGATGAAATTATTGCCGATTTACTCCGAGGCTCATTTACCCAATTGGGAAATTTAGAGTTCACAGAATAGGAGAAAGTCATGTCATTGGAATCCGGGTTTATGACCGTGAGGTGAGTTTAACGCCGTTTTTAACAGTATTTCACTTACATAATGGCTGCTTGTATTTTGACAGAGAGAAATCCTGCAACACAGTTGTGGCTATGCAATGCGGTGAAACCTGCGAGCATTTTCTGTTACTAGCGAATCGTAGTTTGTACTGCGCTGAAATTCGATGTTTCATTTACTAAAACCTTACTCAATGTGGAATACTTCTCAACCACGGACAAAGTTGCCGAGCCACTTTCGGGATTCGATTCTTAGACCTCTTGGTCCGAAGACGAGTGCGCATATCATGATGTGCTTATGTGATCCTTGAAATTGAAATGTGGTTATGAATGAATCTAAAATAGTAATATTCCGGGGATGAGGGTGCCTGTTAAAGTACAAAAGTTAGATTTCACTTGACTGGAAATTAACTGGATAAAGTCGATAGCTATCATTATCTAGGTACTAAAGCACCATAGAAATTTAACCCCGCGTTTCATCCTGTAAGGGAAAGTTAGTGGATTGCCTTTTAGCTTTTCGTTTCATAAAGGATTGATGAAGTTACTGCGCAAGATAACTTTCAAAGAGAGCCCGCCTAAACTTAACCGACTTAATTCACAAACATCTGAACACAAAAAAAAGAAAACTTTGTGGCTCTCGCATGTTAAAGCTCTACTAGTCAAAACTAGAGTGTCAAATTTATTTGAGTATCCCTTGATTTGTAAGACTAACTAGCTCGTTTCGAAAGTTGAGCTTACGCCATTACACAACAGGAAAGTCCAATAACATTGACATTACACAATCTGAATATTATCCAGCTTTAAGGTGATTTTTATACCAAAGTATTCAAAGTATATTATATTTTGATATTTGACCTTAGCTACTTTGTTGGGTATTTCATAACTAAACTTTAGATGAAATTACTTGTAAAACTTACAATTCAAAGCATTGGAAGCAATTAGACATATAAATTTCGTTGTGATGCTGAAATGGAGCAAGATGCGATAGTATTACACCAGCTGAAGAACTTAACAACACAGTTCATCATACTGTTAAAGTCTCAACAATCGATGTAGATTGATATCATTATAACGTTATAGTATATCTTAGTAGTAAATTACGAATGTTGATATCGATATCAGAAAAGAACGCTTTCCGAACATCTGCCTTACTACACCACTTCAGTATAGGAAATAGAAATGTAATCTGTTTTGTTGTTTGACATATGTGATCATGGCTATATTACTATCGGTAATTGTATTGTGATAAAAATAGACTTCTGTAGTGAGGGGTGTTTTAAGATACATCCAAATAATTTGTTTACTCGAATGATTTGGATAAAATTGTCATTCAAAAGCATTGATATACACCCGCCAACATAAATACTTTCCCAAAGGTCATTTACACTTTAGCCAACGATAAAATTCTCATTTTGTGTCACACAAATTGTAAAACATTTTAGATTTTGCATTTTAAAAAATTTCATCCCCAAATGGTTTAGTGGACCTCTGTCCTGACGCTGACTGTTACGAATTCACACGGCAGAAACCGTTACATTCTGCTTATGTTTAATTCAGATATTCCTTGACTTTATATACACAAATAGTCATTTAGAATTTGAATATCATATAATGTTTCTTGTATGTCTAAGAGTTACACTAGAGACCTTGTGTCTATTATAAAGTTCTATGACTGACACCGGAAATGGTAATTCTGATGGCCATCTGGCTTACACTGATAACGCTAATGTAAATGTCACTCATGTTCCAATGTCCAAATACTTCCAGACCACAGCTCGAAATTTGCTCCACCTTATACATGTTGATATGATCATGATTGTCACACACTTTTGCAGAGCAGTATCAGAAGTCAATAAGTTGATAGAAGTGATAAACCCGTGAAGACATCATCGTTAATGTCATTATTGAGAGAGGCCATGTTCCGGCAGATTACAGACATAAACACCCTTCCTGATATGTACTTGAGATTGACAGCTTGTTGATACCCTCCTGCAATCATCAAGTTTCTCACGTAAGAAGGGGTGGATGCGACCGAAATACATAAACGTACATGTATACCCAATTGGTATGGCCCTCAATATTCTAGAGCTGCAAAATGGTCAGCTGAGAGTAGCGGGGTCTTGGCTCCTTGGACGATGACTATCGGTCAGGAAGACCTATTGAAGCCATTACAAATTGAATGTAAGTGCAGTAACATCCATGGTTCGCTAGTGCCAGCCGTTGGTTTTGCGGGCTTTCTCCCTCCAATGATACTACCAGCCGCGATATGAGTGAAATACTCTTGAGAGAGGCGTTAAACCCCATATGATGAGGAACTCTTGAAAGGTTGCTACTAAGGCGTTGCTGAGGGGCGAGTTAGAAGACTTCTGCCTCCAGGGCGTAGACAGTCTCAACGTCCATTGAGGTCCAGGGAGATTATATCGAAAAATGAATTGAATACCACAACCATTTGCTTCTGTTTATAGACATTTCTTTCAACTTTTTTACCTCTCATATAAACAAGACAAGAATCCGAATTTTGCATTCAAGGAGGCAGTGTAAAATTGCCAATTTCTTTTATATTTTTTCATCATCGGGTAATAAAAATGATTTAAATTTTAATTCGGGTGGCTTTGATACATGAGGGTGTTTATCAGGTACATATCTTTTTCTCATTTAGTCATATTGTTTACAGATTTAAAAAATCAAATTGATTTTGTCTTCAACTTTGCATAATGGACAAACCCTTTAGTTTCTTTCAAGGGACAGCATGCTTCCCTTATTCATGATAAAATTAAGTAATCCAAGTCTAAATTTAATCTAAGTAATCCAGGTCTAAATTTAATCAAACTACACCTTAAATATCTAACTGCGAGTATGGATAGATATGCTTTGTCTTGGGTAAACTTTTAAATACCCTCTTACAAGCATTGCGTGTGCTATTATTCATACGCGATTGCCATTCCTGGTGAAACGTATTTTAAGATTTGTTACGAAAACCCTTGATAAAAGCATCAATATTTCCAACGTTTTGGATAATATATACAATTGTTGAAGTATTAAAACCCACACTCTTAGAGTCTGTCAGCATCTGTCTTTCAGACGTCTGCAATTGACCAACATAGGAGGGATTTTACTCACGATTCTCTGAATGAACTCTTCACAAATTGACGGCTTGAAAAGAGAGTTTTTGCTATTGTTTTATTATATATATACAAGTGATGAAGAATTGAAAGTTTTTAATCCCTTAAACAAACGATATCCACGAAATAACATTACCGATTTAAATTCACAGACATTCGTGTATTCTTGGCCTCAACACGCATGTGAATGAACCCATTACAAGGAACAGATCTTTTTAAACTTTACTTGATGTCTTTAGTCGTTGATGCTATTGCGACAATGTGATTAAAGTAAGAGTTCACATATTGTTTTCTCTCATTTAAACGTTTATGTAATGATGACTCAATTACTTAAGAAAGTATCTCCGAAATTAAGGGATTTTACTCATGATTCTATACACGAACCCTTGACAAACAGGGGGAGGGAAAAGAAAAGTTCTCATTCGTTAGAATAGTCATTCTCAATGTTATGTTCACTTTTACGTTTCATTAATACACTTTCAAGGCTTCATATTATACATATACGGTATAAACTGGAGCAATCATTACATGAAGCAGCCGTAAAAGGCCCGCCAATTCTTCTCCATTTGCGTAACCATGTTGGAGAATTATGCAGGAAATAGGATGTATCCTTAATTGAATATAGAAATAACATTCGCAATTGAAAAGTTAAGAATTTTACTCTCAATAATTGATTATGAACTTTTAGCAATTATGCGATGTTTAATACAGAAGACAAGACTCTCAAAAGAAAGCACAACTCGACAGCTACACTAGAAGTGAAACTGGCTTGTCTCCCTTTCACCGCATATACCATCTTTTGTTAGCTGTTCCGTTTTGTCGAGATTTTAATGACAGAAACAAAATGGCCTGTCAGCTTTAGAAAACCGACAGTAGAGGGATTCTTAAAAGCGTTTAGTAAAAGGGGTTTAAAAATACATGACATGTGGGGATGTTTTAAACTTTTAATATAATGTTTCTTTCTTGTTTTATATAAATGCATAAAAATACATATATATGTTTTCAAAGATATGTTTTCAACGGTAAGATAAACCGTATCTCCACATGAACTGAACTGACTGATAATGATCATGAACATTTGGTTAAATGAATTGATATTATTAATGTTGATACGTATTATTGAAAAATGATCAATGTTTGTGTATGCTACCTTCTTCGAAAATATTTAGATTTAGTTAATGAAAATCTTTCCTGTATATTTTATATCTAATTTGGAAAATCTTACCCTATCTGTCTATTTCTTCTTTCCAAAGTAAAGAAAATTGTATCATCTGCAAAAATTTCGATGATGATTTGCAGATTAATCATGTAAAAATAGAAATGTTTATGGTAAATGACAACCAAACGAAATCCAGTTTCCATTATGTTTGCACTAAGATAAAGAGTAAATAAACAAACGTTTGTGGTGCTCTTGTACTCCCAACAACCTGTTTATACATGGTAATTGATGATCAGTTGATATTTTCTCGATTGAAGTTCGGCAATATTGAGGAAAGTTTACCACTGGTTGGATGAACCTTTTCATAGATGGTTAATCCGAATGAGCGCTTCGCTGCTTACACCAGGTTATGAGTTGTAAGAGTAGTGACTCAAGATATATACATGTATGTTTTATTTTTGATTCTCAGAGCAACACACCTGCATAATTGGTTGAGTTTTAAAGACAATGTATTTTATAGAGTAATCGTTATTGGCTGACATACAATACTAACTTAGGTAGCTTTTGATTACGTAGATGATCTTCACACCAGTTTGAGATAGTGTAAGAAGCGCATTTGGGATCTGGTTTAGGTTCAACCCCTTACACCTTTGAAATAGCTGTTGATAATAAATACAAGGTCGTATACTATCTTGGTTAATCCCTCAATTACTTATATGTCATACATTTAAGCATATAATCAAATTAAGTAATTTACCTTAATGACGCGCTGTTGAGGCTATTTGGCCAAGTTTTGAATTTTTTAAATATGAATCTTTCAGCAATAAAGAATTAAGAAAAAAAAAAGATTAAAGAAATATCTCGACAATCAAGGGTAGTTTTGTGAGAAAAACATTTGATAAACATGTGTTTTTATGTTTAATCAAAACGATAAATAGAAACAGTCGATTTATGATCCATTTACATTTGTTTCCAGGAAGATATGACTTATACGAAATAGAAATTATTTATCGAAGAAGTGCTTAATAGATGTTTATGAAACGAGTGTGAAAGTTTCCATTTACCTGCTTGAATTGCATGAACAAATTAACTCATTGCTATATACTCATACTTATTACAACCGTCATGGAACACAGTTTCAAGAATCGCAACAAAATACATCTTAGCATTTCGCCGCTCTTTAGTACAGATAGCTAATTTCATAAGTTTTCTCAAAATCCTGTTGTGTAGTATTCTGTGAAGATGTAAAATTCGTAAGAGTTAGAGAATCACCAAAAACGATTAAACACTTAAAGATATTATATCCCAGTTTTGTATCCGACTTCAATCCCCATTTTCATAAAGACAATACATTCAAGTAAATAAAACACCAAACAGAGTTTCGATGCGTCCTTTAATTAAAAAGATATAACGGTTCAAAGTGCATAGAAATTGGCCACCTCGAAAGCCCAATTAAAAAAGTCCCTAGAGTGGCCTGAGCTCTCCTTCGGCTGATGTGACGTAATAGACAGGACTCGCTCCGCGTTTGTTTGTAAACAAGTACATATCAATGCAGACATGGGTCGCATTCGTCTACGTTTTTTATTGAGAATGAGACATGCCTTCTTCATGCGTTGCTGCCAACTGTACTAATAAGAAATCAGGAGACATTCAACTGCATCAGTTTCCGAAGGATCCTGTCCAATTCGCGAATTTTGTTAGTCAGAAAAGAGCGAAGTGGAGTCTGTCATCTGCTCCGATCATTTCATAGAGGACTGTTATGATCTTTCCTACGATTTCAAAACGGACTTTGGACCTCCCACAAAGTAAAAGACTCGTCAAAAATGCCGTACCAACAGTTAATAAACAGATAAAGATGAAAATAGGCCCGCTCCCCGTCTGTCCAGCGAGATATGACAATCAACCATATCGGAAGAGAAAATGGACGGAATACTTTAAGAAGAGGGAACGAAAGAGGGTAAGGAATTTGAAAGATAGGCTCATTCAAAATTCTATCCAGGGGGAGGTGGGATAAATAATCATGAAACTTTTGGGGAGTTGACTTTAGTTGATGATTTTGCAGACGAATGTTGAGTTTTTATCTGCAGTATAAATGTATGTAGGATTAGTCGCAGAAATTATTAATTCAAACCCCAACAATTGTTTACATTTTTAGTATTTGATTACATATAGGGTTGAAAAATTAATCGAGTTGAACTACATAATTATTAAATTTTTTTAATATAGTACCCTATTTGATATTGAGTAACATTGCAGTATGAAATAATATATTTAGTAATACAGATTTGGTAATATATTTTCATGTGTCACGTGTATTGACAAACCTAATTACCTTCATCAAGTTTCAATAAAGGCTGTTGATCATGTGTGAGGATAAAGTTAGATAACTAATCAGTGTCTTGTGTATTACCTTTTAGAAATGTGCCAGGTGCTGAGGTCATTAAGTTTATTGCTTAATTGCCATAATGTACAAGTGTGTGGCATTTCATGTAGACTGTTAGGTAATAACTTTATGACTATATTGTCTGGTGTGAAAAAGTAGTGTTAGGTAACTACAAACCTCTCTCTGGTAAAATACCGGTACTAAAGTACCGAAGGAAATTGAAATAATATGCTTTTCAGCGTTAATATTTTCATTTGGTTGAAATACTTTAAACTGAAAAAGAATTTCATATTTACATTACATTTCCAAGCAGGCTTTAACTTACATCACAATCAACAATAAATGTTGTGTTATTATTGACAATATTGGCCTACGAACGTCACTCTAGATTAGTACCACACTCTTTACTATGCAAAATACATTAGTACGTAAGTCTTAGTTTTTATGAAGGTGGCAAATCGCGAATCAAGAAGTACATTTACTAAACACATAAAAAATTTGATCTTCATTATCAACTGGTTAATAAGCCCAAAAACAGCTGTTCGGAACCGTCGTATCCTATTCCGAGATCCGGAAGTTGCCGAGAGGCAGTCCATCATTGTTACAGTCATGCAAAGCAGAAACACAGAGTTACGATATTGAGTTGACACTATAAAATGGCACAACGTAGTAACAAATATTCTACATATACAATGTTCAATCTACTACACAGGGGGATAGTCGATTTGTCTAGATGATCAAACAAAAAACAGTCACAATGGCGGCAGATATCAGTTTGGGTTCACTCGATCGGCATTATCGGAGATTAACAACCCAAACAAATAACAAGTTAATTAATGTCAAACAGAATATGTTGATGTATTGATATTAATAGATTTGGTGACTTAGGGGCTTTTTATAAGTACAAACAGTGAAAATATATACGTTCACGACCGCTGGAATCTATATTGTAAACAATGACACAGATCAGCCAGTCGTTAACGAGTCCTGTCTATGTCGTCACAACCCCCCTAGCACCTGATTGGCTAATAAAACGTTTGGCGTCTGTTTTCCGGAAGTGTTTATAAAACACGTTTTTTCTGCTATTTTCAGGTGGATGTGAACCTAAATAGTTCTTGATATTTATTCTTAACTATGTTATAAAGTATTTCCGCTAATCGTACCCCCTATGTGGATATATTATCTTTAAGAAATTGGCAAATACGTCCACAAGCATTTTATACAAACATTCCGTTTGAACAATACTTATTGCTACAAAATCTTTTTATATCCCTTATTAAGATTTGTCAGTGTTGCCATCAAACTGTAAAGAAGTGAGTTTCATTACATCGTCAGATAAGAAGCTCTTCTCCAAAATAGTTTCATATATTTAAAAACAGTGTTCCGTATTCAATGTCATGTTTATTAACTTAGAACATTTTTGCTACCTAAATGCACAATAGAATTAAAAGTTATTTCTAACCGTATTATTAGCATACTCGTTATGATCAAATGCTGTATATAGATACCTTTATCATACAATGGATAGTGTTCTCGGCATAATAAAGTCACCGGATATTTTCGATATCCGTTGGGGTCATATGCGGATACCGATGCAAATTACAGAGGTCAAGTGCCGGAACTTTTTCTGAAAATTACGTCACACGCTTTATCATTTGGAATGCCAACGGATGGCTTCAGCAAATTATTCGTCATCTAATGCATCAAAATTAAGTTGAAGAAATGACAAACGGACTTTGTGCAGCTGTTTCTTTAAGTACATGATCAAGCAGTGCAAAATAACTTAATTACATCGCTGGTTGAAATCAACCGAAATATATAGGCCTAGCTATTTCAATGAATGAACTGAGTTATATTTTACTCACGGGAATCCAAGGCAGATTGAATCACATGTTCAATGACCTCATATTTAGCTTCGATGTATCATACATGTTTTCATCATTTATTGGGTTTTGGAAATTAAGAAGAGTAAGTATTAGTCAATCTATCCGTAACGCTGCGTTTACACAATCTGCCATTTGCATTTGGAAAAGGGAAGGAACTCTCGTTCTAAGTGAGATACGCTCGCCGCCTGATTACGTGTGAATGCAAAGGCGAAAGCTTTCGGGTTCAATTATTATACAGTACTTTCGAAACAGAAATTTATTTTCGTTTACATCTTTTTTATTTAGAAACAAATTCTAAGACCAACTGGAACATTAAGATCATGCCAACACAACAGCTCTGTTGCCTCAAAGGCAAAGAATGGAGGATTAATTTGATGTCAATTTACCGTGGATATCATTACGCTGTTCATTTGCATATATCAATGCGCACAAATGAATACAGAATGACATTGTATGATAAAGAGGTTATCATTCTCGTATGTTTTGAGATGTTAAATATCCTGCATTAGGAATAAACACTATGTATTTAGCTCGCCAAGGCTCGCAAAATACAATGTTTATTCCTAATGCAGGATATTTACCATCCCAAAACATACTCGCATGATAACCTCTATGTATACTGTTATTGTTCTCACTTACCACCCTTGTGGATTTTCGAGTACATTAAGATTGATCGATCAATTAGAATAAGACCACTGTTTTGATTATCTTCACTTATTGAGCTTGATGTCATCCGATGTGTTGATTTACAAGACAAGTCTGTAAAATAGTCGTCAATAAAAAATCTTACTTCTAAACGTAAAGTTTTGGTTTTCTTCACGATATATTTAATACATACTCGGACAAAATATTCACGTATCATGTTGTCGCCTTTGTTTTCACGAACAATAGTTTCATGACGTATTGGACGCAAAAATAAGGACAATTTCTAGGTTAAACAATCATTTACTGGCCTAAAGTGATATATGCACACGTCTAAATATAAAAATAAATATGTCACCAACCACGATTAACTGTAGGTAGTAAAGAAGAATATGTGCAAAAAATAATTAGAAAAATATAAATTTAGATATTTGGCAGCATTATAACGAGCATATATTAAGATATATGTTTTATGATATATGCTCTTCACAAAATCCAAGAAAGAATAATTTTAGGTATATCAATGATAAGTTTAAAATCTGTGGTAACGTAGCTTAAGATTTTCTTTTAAGTGAGCAGATTCCATTTTAGTAGGGTCACTCGTTTTAAGTGTTTTAAAAGCTTCAAACTAACTCATTTAAGAATATATGAATATCATTGCTTTATGGACAAATACATCACTTTCACGTTGTGATATCCTCTCTCTATGACAAGCTTTAATGTTTAATTTACGGATTGAACTAAAAACGAATTTCGAACGTACATGTGTAAGAAAATTTATTTTGGTATTTGTAAAGCGAGCGAATTTCGTTTATCATTCTTTACATTTTGACAATCGTTTCTTAATAATCTTTATATTTTATTTTCATCCTTTGCCCTGTGCTATTCATCTATTTTTATCTATGAGTTTATTGAAGAATTCAAGACCTATGAATGAAGGGGTATATCTGTGAGAGACGGAACTGATGGTATACAATTAATTTGTTTTTGTTTGCTGATGATGTAACATTATTGGATGACAATTTTATCGGTTTGCAAAAGAATTGATTCGTTAACAAGTTATTCTGATAATGGGGTCTACAGGAACTTTGATATATCATGCGTTATATCTAGCAATGGTGGCAATCTTAATAATAATAAAGAAATGGAAATATGATGGAGAAACGTTCAATGTTGTATCATTTGATAAATATTGAAGTATGATGCTCACAACAGAACTTATATGGTCCAGCGTTTTCGAAACATTGGCTATTCAAGATAAAAAGGCCTTTTTTCCCACTTTTAGATCATCTGGCCTTAAAAGGCCCGATGGGCCTATTGCATTGCATGACGTCCAGCGTCCTTCGTCGGTAAACTTTTCACTATTTCATCTTCTTCTCTAGGAATTCTGAAAGCGAGAGACCTAGAAAGCTGAAACCCTGTGCATAGACTCCTAACTGGTGGAAATCACAATTATTAGATTTTCGTGGTTCTGTAGCCGCTCGTATGGTGACCATACTTTTTTAAACAAAATTTGATTTCCTAATGAGCTACAGAGTCAACGGCTCTACTTTTCCAGTTATTAACAAGTATCCTCTCATATTCATTGAATATGATAACCAAAATATTTGATACCGAAACAGCGCCAATAATTTTATTCTGAGATTTCGGGCCATTCTGGAAGAGATGATATTGCAAAAGTGCAGTTCTTTCTTGTACCTTAGTGTCAGTAAAGTTTCATGTAACTAAACTTTACTTTGGGAAGTTAGATGATCAAAACTGTGTATTAACTATTTTCAAAGAAGTGTTAAATATTTGAACAGGTTATTAAAAATGGAAACAATTCGCCATCCAGAGCCTTTTTTTATGCTTCAGTCCGATGGTGAAAATCGTGTTTTTAGCTTGGTGTCACATGCTCGTACTTTGTTAATGGAGATTGTTATTTTTATCAGTATGGATTTCCTACGACTATGGTCTCATACCAACTTTTCTGAAATGTTAAAATTTTAAGTATCAAATGTAGTATACAAAATTATGTTCAAAATTTCATCTGCATAACTATTGTTGTTACAATAGTTCTTTTGAATCAGAGATTTACATTTTTGAAAGTCATTTCAAAAAGAAACTTACACCGTTTTCTGTGTAAATTTCTATGTATGAGCCATGAACTATATATAAAGCAACATCGATACGATAAAAATATAAATGCTGAATTACTAGAGTTTACAAATTGCAATTTAACATTATCCAAAAGGAACTTCACTTTTGATTAATTTGTCCATAAGTAGAAAAATGTTGTTACGAAGCTATTTCCATACCTATCCGACACGGAGAAAATTTGATTTGCTAATGTCTTTAAAGAATATTGAATGCTTAGAGAATCTTGCAAATTTTTTCTGAATAGTTATCTGCATATGTAATCAATCATTTCGATGTCTATGCGCTTACGTATATATGTTTTCAATACGTGTATGTATTTTTGGCCATGGTGCCGTGAATACGAATAAATATTTATTCATGTGTGCGATACCATAAATTGACAGTTACATTAACAGTTAAACTAAGTCAACACACAATATTTCAATTGTTCACTTGAATGGCTTGAATTATAAAAATTCGTTTCGAACATAAATAATTTTAATGACAGGAGTCTTTCATCGGGTCAATTTCTCCAACGATTCCTAAAGCATCACAAGTCTAAAACATACAGGAGAAAACAAAAACTATTTTGTTCTGGAAAGATCGGAACCATTGATGGTGTAACTTATAGGATTGTCGAAATTACTTTTTTTTCTTTTGCTATTTAATACATATATACCTTAAAACTTTTATAAAACAAAAACATCTTCTTTCATATTGTACAAGTGCCACTTATACATAAAGATACCAAGGTGAATTTTATCGCCCCTGAAGCGTTTTTGAAGTCTCCAAGACATTAATTCTTGTTCAATGTGTTAATGTTCAATTTTTTAATACTATAAGGCTCCTTGCGTCTTGTCCTATTTCCCGTTGACGTCATTTATGGTTCTCGTTTCAAAAAACATTTGGATCAGTTTTTCCAATTTTGTATTAAAATTACAGTTCCGATTTAGATAGTATATTTAAACATGCACATGATTGTAGAGTCATGTTTCTCTTTAAAAGAAGAATTTAAAACTTATACTCTGTTGAACTAGACCAATAAATATTGCCATAAACATAAGATATTTGTCTTCAAATTGCTTGACAAAGTATATAGATATTGGAGATTTTGAGGTATTTACTAGGTGATCATGAAATGAGTTTAATAAATATATATAAAATATAAATATGACTACAAACACATTAGAAAAATAGTACATCATTCTCTTTGAAGATAACATAACATGGAACCATATCAATTGAATGTACCAAAAACGTTATATTATTTACAATCTTATTGCGCGACCAGACACGATAGTTTAAGTTATGATTATGAAAGAAAATTACATACTCCTTACTCTATATTGTCTCTATATCTTATCAAATTAAGTACTTATTTGTTAAGTGTCTAGTTCAGGAACTGTATCAAAATACATTTTGTATATTTTAAAAGGGGCATTTAAAGCATCATAAATTTTGAACATAACTTCCTAAAGGTGTAGAAGAATAATATATATATATTCCATGTGAGGGCAGCTGTCCTACTTCTTGTAAGAATAAAATTGGTATTAACTTGAACAGTTATAAGTTTATCAGTTATAACGTTAACTTCATCGGTCTCTTAAGAAAGCAAGAACAACGGCTATCCATATGAACATGTATACTCTTTGCAAATATAAAAACGAAATCTATTGTAAAACCTTATATACACCGTGTTTTATTTCTGTGTATCCAATGTGTGACTTTTTCATATCACCTCAGCCTTTTCAAATGTTCTTGTTAACAAAGGAAGTATACTAATTCAAGAATTAAGAATCATAAAGGAAATTCTTGTCATCGGTTGTTCTGTCTTGGTCATGTTTGGCTGCATTTGCAAATACAAAATAAAAATTCGGTATTTACATGTACGTTCATACTGTATATGTACAAATATTTCATGACTTACATCTACTTTCATATCTCATTAAGGTTTGTAAAAATGCCATGATATGGTAATCATTGTTAGACCTGCTATACCGATTAGTAAGTCATATATTCCGACAAATGTAATACGTTGAAAGAATAACTATATGACAAGAGTGATGTTGATATATCTATAGAAACATTTAGCAATTGTTTCTATATCAATTTGACAGCTTTTTGAATTCTTTTAGTTCACGTTAAAGTGTTTGTTGATGCTGACAAAACCTCCATATTTCATTTCATTATTTTAAAGAAAATTTCTTTTTACGTGTGTACTTGAAGATTCTACAAGTTATAATTCAAGGATTAATTTGTTGAAACTTTAAAGCAATTAGATTACGCGTTTCCTATTGGATCATGTGCAAAGCTATTAA